>NW_021025918.1:674595-689526 GCF_004153795.1 Camellia sinensis
ATCAGCAAGCTGTAATGAAGCGCACACGCAACAGTTTTAAGCAAGAATGCAAAGCAACAACTACATTTCATGCAGTTTATGAATGCGGAGAATTATTCAATTCTTGTCGTGTCTCACACGGAGAAGATACAATACCTGCGCGATTCGTCTGGTTGCACCAGCTTCAAATGAACCGTATATACAATATCGTGCCTGCAAAAGAGAGAAACTTAACAAGCACAACATAGTTAGCAACAGATGTTCAACGCTATATCGAACGTTGACAAACAGGGTGCCGATGGGAAAGTACATCGCAATGCGAGAGACACACGCGTGTCAACGCAAGCTAAGCGTGAGGGTATGACAATACCCATGAAATGTGCACAACAATGCAAGTGGTATGCATGAGAATGTAAGTGACGTGCAAAATAATGCAGGATAAGTGCAAACTCGAATGCATGTTTGACACGAAACAACGAGCAAAGAAATGCAAATTTTGATGAGTGCGACTTAATCGCGACCTCTGGTTTACCTCCCGGAAGGGTCACAACGTGCTCAAAAAGGATACATTTTTCTCTTGACGAGTGACGATGAAACACGCATCGAAAGTTGGAGTTGAAGTTCCCGCGGAGGGATTTCGCGACGAAAAGTGCACTTTTCTTGTACTTTCTCAGGTGCCGGGGACTCTGATCACTACCAAAATTTGCAGAGACCTTGGAGACCATCTTGGGAACACCACCGACCAGGTTTGGAGTTCACTGGAGGCCACCGACCAGGTTTGAGTGCAGGGGGTGGTCGGCCTACCAGAAAAGGTGGCCGACCGACCACCTAGCCCAAATCCGGGAAAATTTTGTCATTTCACACTCATTTCTTTAAATACATTCGGCCAAAGCTTTATTCCTCACAACTTCATATCCAAAATCACCTTCTCCTCCTTCTTAGAGCATTTTCCTTCTCAGATCTGCGCTTTATACACGTTTTCCAACGCCCCACGCAAAGTTATTTCGCGAAAACTTTCAGTTCTCTTCACTTTGAACCGATTAAATTTTGATTTTGGAGCTTCTTTTCTCATTTTCATCACTTGAGATAAGTTTGTCCCAACGTTTGGAAGATTTTCTCGGGAGTTGACTTTTGTTGACTTTTTCATTTCCTGAGAGTTGACTTTTGTTGACTTTTTCCAATTTTGGCTCATTTTTGCTCATTTTTGCAGATTTCTTGAAATGGCGGGTCATTTCCCTCATGACGGAGGTTCTCCAGGTGCTAGAGGTGAGCCTGACATCATGTCTTTACCTCCGAGGGTTCGTCCATTCATTCCTGAGAGGTATGACCCTCCGATACACATCCTCCCTCGGGCGGTTTTTTATCATTTTATCGACTTTGATGCACGAGCACCTGTGGACCTGCTATTGCGGGAGCCGGAGTCCCATCTCTCTCATCAGGCACGAGAGGTATGTACTTCACTTTTTTTACATTTCCTGCCTTAATTCTGCGTTTTCCATGCATTTTACGCTACGCATGCTTATTTGCTCGCTCTGAACACATTCGTATGCCATACTTCTGCTCATTCTAGCACACAGCTTGTTCTGAATGCTTAGTCTATAACACAAAACTTTGTTTGCATCTTGAACATACAGCTCACTCACTTGAATTTCTGAACACGCAGCTCATATTTGATGGTGAACACGTAGCACACACTATCTCTGAAATCTGAACACACAGCTCATATTTGTTTGTGAACACGCAACACACATTTCAATTCTGAACACACAGCCCATATTTGATTGTGAACACGCATCACACATTTGTTGAAAGTTGAACACGCAGCCCAAACTTTGAATTTCTAAACACGCAGCCCATGTCTTGATTGTGAACACGCAGCACACACTTGTTGAAAGTTGAACACGCAGCCCAAACTTTGAATTTCTGAACACTCAGCCCATATTTGTTGAAAGTTGAACACTCAGCCCAAACTTTGAATTTCTGAACACGCAGCCCATATTTGTTGAAAGTTGAACACTCAGCCCAAACTTTGTTTGTGAACACGCAGCACACATTTGTTGAAAGTTGAACACACAGCCCAAACTTTGAATTTCTGAACACGCAGCTCATATTTGATGGTGAACACGCAGCACACACTATTTCTGAAATCTGAACACACAGCCCATATTTGTTGGTGAACACGCAGCACACACTATTTCTAAAATCTGAACACACAGCCCATATTTGTTGAAAGTTGAACACGCAGCCCAAACTTTGAATTTCTGAACACGCAGCTCATACTGAACACGCAGTTCACAGCATTGTATTTGATTTGATTTGCACACAGCTCATACATTTCATTTGCACGCAGCTTATTCATTTCATTCTAAAACTGCATACATGTGTTCATTGTGAATGCAGGTGTCCTCCCGTGTTACACGGGGATATGGATCCATTGCTGCGAGGGAGTGGTATGCAGAGCTCCCAGAGGCCGTCTGTGAGTGGGTTGATCAGGCAGGGTTCGGGCCCTTCTGTACTGGGATATCTCGCTATCCCGCTAGCAGGACGTTGATGGGCGCCCTTGTGGAGAGGTGGTGGGACACCACTAATTCCTTTCATTTCTCAGCTGCCGGGGACATGACTATGACCCCATTCGACTTTGCTGTGTTGACAGGCCTCGATGTGGGAGGCTGGGCGATCCCTTATGATGAGGACATGGGCGAGTGAGAGGCTACCTGGATTTATCTATTGGGAGCTCGCCCACCGGTCAACCAATCCTCAGGCTGAGTCCGGTACACCTGGTTTTCTTTATATTTCAGACAGAGGGAGCCCGAGACTCCCGAGGAGATAGCGTAGTATACCCGAGGGTTTTTGATGTTCCTCTTCGGGACCACTCTGTTCGCCGATAGGGGGAACACCGTTGTGCTATATCTGCTGAGTGCCCTAGTAGACCTCTCGCAGGTTAGTCAGTATGACTGGGGTGGCGCCGGCTTGGCTACCCTATATTGCTACATGGGCGCGACCTCCCGCGGACGGGGGAACATAGTTGGCGGCTACTGGAGAGCCTGGGAGGTACCTTCTGCCCTATTGATTTACATTTCTGTTTTTTATTATCTGTACATTGCACGCACGGCACACTTTACATTCTGTACTCACATTCTGCACTCAGCATTCTGTATTCGGATTCTGCACTCAGCATTCTGTATTCTGATGGCTTTTGCCCTGTTTTCCACAGTTATGGGTTTTTATGTACTTCCCGATGCTAGCCCCAGAGCTCGAGGTGGAGGCGTCCCTCATGACCCCCTACTGGCTCGTTTTCGAGGGCCAGCACCGGCCGCAGGCCCGAGAGACTCTCCCCTACCTACGGTAATTTTTCGACACAGTGCGGCCGACAGAGGTAATTCAGAACTCTCGGTCCTCCATGTTTTCATCTTTGATTTATTTTGCACATCTACGATTTCTAATCGGCTTATGCATTGGTTATTTGCAGATCACATGGCAGCCTTGGATGCCTTTAGGTGGGGACCTCCGATTTCAGCTTGCTGGAGGATGGGCCGCCTCTCGGTATAAGATCCTGTTTGAGGGGCCGGTTGGTAGGGCCTGGTTCTTGGGGGAACGCTTCATGCGCCAGACGATGGGCTACCTTGAGCAGAGTGTCCCTTCAGTACCCCCGGACGATATGCGGTCCGCTGATAGGCTCACTCCCTAGGGTGTCATTGACGCCAGGTTGGGCACCGATGTATTGCTACACTTGGAGGACGGGGAGTACGCGACCTACCGTCATACATACTTGATGCCTCTATTGACAGGTATCCGTACTTCTACGAGGAGGGCTGCTGGTGCATCATCGTCAGCTCGAGCCCGGGCTGCAGATGCTCCTTCGACTAGTAGGGCCGACACATCGAGGAGTGGGGCTAGACAGATTCCCCCGATTCCCCTACTTATCAGCACGCTGGATGGCCAGATCTTCCGACATTGGCAGGTGTCCGTACTCCTACGAGGAGGTCTGTTGGCATGCCATCATCGAGTCAACCCCGGGCTGCAGATGTCCCTTCGACCAGCAGAGCCGGCACATTGAGAGGTGGGGCTGGACTGGTTCCCCCTATCCCCCCGACTTACCATCATGCCGGATGGCCAGACAATCCGACCAAGTTGACGGGTTGGCGATACGGGGCTTCCTACCTGATTCCGATAGAGCCTCCTATGCCTGATCATCGATACGTCAGTGATCTTGACTCACCACCGGTATGCTCCACTGCTTTTCATTTATCACTCAGATACTTAGACACTCATTTATTCATTGATGATTTGAGCTTGTATCTATAGCCACCCAGAGAGTACATGGAGGGGATGCTCGGATTGGTGGCCTCGCTCGAGGGCATGGTCTTGCGGAGAGAGGCGCAGCTGTCCATCATGGGTGTCTCGATACTCTTTAGTTTTCTTGCATTTATCATACTTCTGATGACATGTTGAACTTGATCATTTCACTGGATTGATTGACTGTATGTGTAGAGCACATCTGACACACACCACATTCATGTACTATATCTGCATACATCCACTCCATGCAACTTTTTATCTGTGCATCTGATATACATATTTTGGCTGATGCATTCAAATTGCACTCTTTCTTTTCAGATGCCTCCGATATATACCGGGCCACAAGCCGGGCCATCTAGACCTTCCCTAGGAGCTGGGCCATCTAGGCCTTCTCGAGGAGCTGGGAGAGGGGAGTTGTCTCGCAGACGAGGTGGGCGCAGAGCACATATCATAGAGGAGGAGTCCAGCGAGGAGGAGGAGCCCGCGCATCCTCAGTCAGAGACATCCACCGGCAGAGAGGATGACTCTGAGTCCGGTTCTGAGGGCGGAGGTGATGCCGAGGAGGGTTCCGAGGACGACAGCTCCGATTCTGATGACAATGATGGTGCAGAGGTTGTTCCGCAAAAGAGGACGAAGAGGGCCTCTTACTCCTGTGCTTGATAGTATTGATGCAGATGCTCCTTGCTTTATATGCCTTTTTTACTAGTAGTTGTGGCACATTGTACATTATTAGGTAGTTTTATTTTCTGTAAAACTTGTACCCTTGTTATAAAATGTTGTAACAAAGGAAGCATGATGAAATGAAACAGCTTTTGTTCAAAAAGTGTTGCATTTTATGTTCTTGCATCGCATCGCATCATTTTGCACAAAATAAGATTGAATGGAATTGTGCATTTGAAAATTGCCAAGTCACATAGTGAACCGACGCAACAAACAAAGCAACTTAACTTACTAAGGAAGAACAGAACCTTAGCAAGTTTACAACTCGATAAGCAAGACACAACAATGTTGATTAAACAAAGAGTAACAACTCGTCAACTCGACAAAACTTTATAACTCGATAAACTAAACAACTCGGTAAACAAAACAACAACTCAATAAGCAAAATAACAACTTGATAAGCAGGATTTAACAACAACTCGATAAGCAAATGCATTTTGGACGATCTGGGTGACGGAACGCATCCGAAACAGAGGAAAACTTGCACTTTCAACACCCCCAATACATGAAAATGCTAGGAACTTTCTTCAAGAAGCTAGAGCATGACCAAAGCCACCTTCCTCTCTATGGCCGACCACCTAAGGGAGCTGGCCGACCAGCTTTTTGCATTGGAGGGGAGAGGAGTGGTCGGCCTACTAGAAAAGGTGGCTGGCCGGCCACCTAGCTTGGCACCCACCAAATTTTTGACACGTGTCCCCCAAACAGTGCCTTATCCTCTTTAAAAGCTCTAGCCTCGTGGCTCTTTCATTTCATTTTAGTTTTGCATCAAAATGGAGGCGTTCCTCACCCAAAATCTCACAGCTTGGATTGCTTCTCTAGATGGCTCGGAAAAGTTGAACTTCCGGGGCTTCAGCTTGAATGTACTATTCACGCTGGGCCGTACTCCGCTGCATCTTCCTTTCCTCTATGCCGCGGCAAGGTTTTGGAATCCGGTAATACATATCTTTAGCTTTAGCGGATAAGTGATGTGTCCTACTTTCGAGGATTTCCAAGTTTTTATAGGGTCCGAGCGCAACGAGGAAATCCTACCTCGACTCCGATTCGGCCACATCCAAGCCTTAGGACAAATGTGCGGCCTCACTTTGCATGATGCTCGATCATTGATTCATGATGGGGAGCTGGACATCCCAAGCTTGGTTTGCCGGTTTTCTGATGCTGGTGACCGCGGTGACCATTATTGGCAGGGCTATCGGCAACACGCGCTTTGCCTATGCTTGCTATCTCATTTCTTACTTGCCTTAGGTTCCGGAGGATCTAGTGTCCGATTGATCGAGGTTGCCCAAGGTTTGAAGGAGGGCAAGAGCTGCATTGCTATGACATTGGCTGAGACATTGATGGGCTTAGACGCTTTTCATCGCCGGAAGACGGCTAGGCTTGCGGGGAGCCCACTACTATTGCAGGTAATGTTTCCCACCCAATCTCACATATGTATTGCTTACATCACTCGGCCCTCAGGCTTGGTTTTTCTTGCAAAACCCTTTTCTTACTTTTCTCTCATCGTACACCTCTCTATTCTTTATTCTCTCATTTTTTAATCCCTCCCTAGGTATGGTTGATGGACAAGTTACAGATATTGGAGTCTTTCCCCGCATACTCAGCTCGTGGCTACTTTTTTCGACAAGGCCTGCTCGATGCCCTTGATGAGGGGTGGTGGTACAACTGGATGTGTAATTTTTCTGCAAACCGCATCGCTTGGCGCTACCCTTGGCTCAATCTGCCGGCAATGAGTTACAACATGACCCGTCAACTTGGGATTCAATTGGTTGGCATGACACAGTGTGTCTTCTATTTTTCAATCCGGTTCCAGCGCCAATTTGGACATGATCAGACTTGCCCGCCAGAGGGGATAGAGTATCCTGCTGCATTCCCGGTTCGAGGCGCACAGCTTGCCTGGTATACCACAGCATGGAGGACTAGAGAGCTCCTGGCCCCTGCTCCCACTTTTAGTTGCACTTTGTCTGATGAGTGCTTGGATTGGCTCAATGAAGAGGCACAAGAAGGGGCCACTTTGGTATCAGAGGCTTCGACTAGCTCTGGGAGGGGGTGCAGGAATACCTGACTTAGCTATGCCCCAGATTTATTGCTTTATTTGTACTTTCAAGTTTTCTTTATGATTGTAATAAAAAGCAACTTCAATTTGTATGCAAGAGCAGGAGAACTCTGTATTGAAATCAATGAAATTGAAGGTTGTGGGTACTGAAAATTTTCCGCTTTGGTCCAAAAATGGTCTAAGTTGTAAAAAGATTAATTTTGAACAAAGTCAACTTTTATTAAAACTTTTCAAAACCATTTTCATATGGATCGGAACTGGACACGCCTGAAATCTGTCACTGAGATGCACAACCCCGGATCCCAGCAACTGGAAAGTTGCCCCTAGTCTGAATAGTACCGCAGCACTGTGCAGCAACGGAAAGTTGCCCCTAGTCTGAAAAGCACTGCACCGGAGATCATAACCGAACTCTTGAATGCTGAATAGACAAAGATGGCCGAGATGATCAAATGGACAAAGTTGATCAGGGAAATGTTTATGGCTGAGCTTCAGGATGAAGTTGCCTACGTATCCCAAAGATGGGAATCAAGCCTTACGTAGTTCAGGCTGGGGTTCACTCGAGTATTTTCACTCTCCTTTTACGTTCTAACTTTTGCCAAGGCCGCCCTTTACGGGTTTTTAACCTTGCGAGCTCAGTTTTTATAATTTCAAAATTTTTTGTGCTCTAACTTTTGCCTAGGTCGCCCTCTCGGGTTTTCGGTCTAGCGAGCCTCTCAGGGGTAATATTTCTTCAACTTGTCCATATTGATCGGTTGGGAGAACTCTAGGCCATCTAGGTCCATCAGAACCACAGCTCCACCTGACCAAATAGACTTAGGCCTCGTTTGGAAACAGGCTAATTTAGTAACTTTTTGGCTATTTGGCTAAAAAGGTAGGTAAAAAAAACTTGTATGTTTGGGATGACTTTTTGGCTAATTACGAAAAGATGTGCAAAAAGTAGAGAGAAAAGAGAATCTTTGACTTTTTGGTATAGGTTGTTGGCTTTTGGTTAATTTAGTAACTTTTTGGCTAATTGGCTAAAATAGCCTCTTGCCAAACGAGGCCTTAATGATGTAGAAACCAGTCCAATTGGATCTGAACTTGCCCCTTGGGTCGTGGATGGGAGCTCGGTTGTCCTTGAGCACCAAATCTCCTTCTTTTAGATTCCTGGACTTAACTTTCTTTGTTAAAAGCCCTGGCAATTCTGCGTTGATAGTCTTGAACATGGTACAGTGCTTTCAGTCTGCGCTCGTCAAAAAGCATGAGTTCTTCAAATCTGCTCTGTTGCCAATCTGCTTCGGCTATTTGACACTCAGCCAGCACTCGCAAAGACGGAACCTCAATTTCAATAGGTAGAACAGCCTCCATCCCATAAACTAATGAATACGGAGTCACCCCAGTAGAAGTTCTAATTGAAGTCCGGTACCCCCACAGAGCAAACGGCAGCTTGTTTGGCCAATCCCGACAGGTTTCCACCATCTTCTGCAATATGTGTTTGATATTCTTGTTGGCGGCCTCGACCGCTCCATTGGTTTGCAGCCGGTACGTAGACGACTTATGAAAAGCCACATTGTATTTTTCCAACAAATCAATTACTTCCTTTTTGAAGTGGGAACCATTATCTGAAATGACCTCGTTTGGGACCCCATAACGATAGATGATGTTGTTTCTGATGAATTTTGCAACATGTGACGCCTTTAACACCGTATAGGATTGGGCCTCAACCCACTTCGTGAAATAATCTATTGCGACCAGGATGAACTCATGCCCATTAGACCCCTTCGGGGTAACAGCCCCAATCACATCGATTCCCCAAACTGAAAATGGCCATGGCGAAGTCATATTGTACAGCTTCGACGGTGGGATGTTCATGCGGTTTGCATAGATCTGACATTTGTGGCATCGCCGAACAAAGCCGATACAATCCTCCTCCATGGTGGACCAGTAGTAACCCTGTCTGAAGATTTTCTGTGCCGGCATTACCCTGTTTATATGCGCACCGCATTCCCCTTCATGGATGGCCTCCATCAGGCGTTTTGATTCTTCAGCTTCAACGCACAGCTTATGCATTCCCAGATGACCTCTCTTATACAATTTACCTCCATAGATGAACTGAACGGCCATTCTTCTAATTGCCCTTTTATCCTTGACATTTGCCCCTGGTGGATACACCTCTTTCTCTAAGAAATTCCAAAAATCGTAATACCAGGGGTTCTCATCTTAAACCTCATCTATAGCAGCAATTGACTCGTAAGCCGGCACAAATTTTTGGTCGATAATGATTGGACGCATCGGGACTCCAAATGGGATGTCTATCATGGAAGATAGAGTTGCTAGTGAATCTGCAAACCTGTTATTTTCTCTTAACAGATGAGCGAAGTTTAACTTTTCAAATCGAGGAATTAACAAATCCAAGGTCTGGTGATACATAATCATCTTTTCTTCTTTGACTTTCCAATCTCCTTTCGCTTGAGATACAACAAGGTTCGAGTCCCCGATGACGTCCAACCGTTTTGCTCCTAGTTCCAGGGCTGCTTCTAGACCGGCAATGCATGCCTCATATTCTGCTTCGTTGTTCGAGACTTCTAACCGAAGTTTGAAGGCTAGAGGGATACGGGAATTGTCGGGTGCTATCAGTAACACTCCTATCCTATACCCGTACTGGTTGGACGCTCCGTCAAAATACATCGTCCAAAACTCATCGTCGATATGCAAAATGGCCTCATCTGGGAATAAGTACTCAACTGCTTCACCCCCTTCCACTGGATGATCGGCTAAGAACTCTGCTACTGCTCTTCCCTTGACTGACTTGCGCGCCACATATTTTAGATCGAATTCGGAAAGCAACAGCAACCAACGAGCCAGCCTACCTGTAAGTGCTGGTTTCTCAAAGAGATATTTGATGGGATCTAATCGTGAAACCAACATTACGGAGTGAGCTAACAGGTAGTGCCGCAGTTTCCTGGTAGCCCATACCAAGGCTAAGCAAGCCTTTTCCAATGGTGTGTAGCTGTAGACACCCCATTTTTGACCGTCCTCAATACTTGGACGTCACCATTGGAACACCCGGTGATCATCCATGTTTATGTTCGTTTGGAGTTCCCGAAGGTCTCGGCTACGCGCCTTGCCTCAGGATCTCCGAATTCGACCGTTTAGTGTCTGGTTTTGCACCAAACACTTGTGTTTTGCCTTGGAGGGGCAGGGAATGCCTTGTGAGGCATCCCTACACACCACCAGCCATGGCCAGAGGCCACCGGCTGGTTTTTGCTGCCATCGGCAATGTATATTGCCGGTCGGCACAATTTGTTGCCGGTCGGCACTCTTTTTTGCCAAAATGGCATCTTTGGCCGGCCGACTACTGTGCATCTGCTTTTGCAGATATTTTAAGACAGCTGTCTTGCATTTGGCTCCCCTCCATACACGTGTATGGAGGGATCTCCCTCTTTAGAAGCTTGTCTTGTAAGCTTTACAAGACAAGAAACTCTATAAGAGAGGGTCTTCTCTCTTGGCTTTAGGTTAGACACTTGAGACACTTCGGAGAGTTTAGACAGCCATATTAGGGTTTTGAGTTCTAGGGTTAGAATCCATACACATTCTATCTCTATACCTCTCTCTTTTTGCCTTTGTGTGTGTTAAAGTGTGTTTGTGTCTTACTATTGCACACAAACACATAGTGTTTCACCTTCCTTTAGCTACTGAGGTTCTAAGAGGTTATTCTTGGTGTTCTTGAGTGGTTTTGGGCTTGAAAAACCAGCTGGTCCACCATTTGTGAAGAAAGTCTTCAAGGGTAAGAAACTTGACTTTATATTCCCCATTTTTGCATTATTTTTTTACCTATCTTAGAACTGTTTTTGTGCTTAGTGTATAATACAAAAAAGTTCTATTTTTTAGCCCTCTTGATTGTTTATTAAGAGTGTTTTGTGGTTTGGAGGTGTTTGACCCCTCTTAGGCCTTGAAAGGCCCCATTTTGAGCCATTTTGAGCAAGTTTCGAGATTTTGGTGTTTGGGCCTCTTCACCACTGAAATCTTGAGGGATTTCAGAGGTGAGGATGGTGCCTTGAAGTCTCCAAAAGGCAGGGCCACCCTCTCTCCTTATTGTCCTTGAAAAGGACCCCTTTTTGGCCTCTTGAGGAGCATCATGTTAGAGCTGTGTTATTGATCATGTCTTAGTGTTTTCATGCCCTCATTATGCCATGAATAAAACCTTAGTTGTTTTGGTTTTGGCTACACCATGCATACTTAGCAATACCTACCATGTAATGCCTTGTTAGTTGCCGTATATGCCGTTAGGGTTGTTAGCCTTTGTTCACATGTTTTAGCTTAGTCTTGTGAAGCTTTTTGCATATTTTGCCATGTTTAAGGTCTGCCCTAGGTGTTTGGTCGGATTGGCATGCTTATATAGCTCCTTTGCATTCCGGCTTGTTGGCCTTAAGTATATGAATGTATAGCATGACATTTTTGCATTGATTTGGTGATTTGGAACCATCCACCATGTCATTTCAGTCCCCTTTGCATGCCTATATGTTTGCCTTGGATGCCTCTTTAATGCTTTGAAAGCTTGTGTAGTATGCTCCATGTTTTGGCATTTGTGCATGCCTTTGAATTTGAGCCACTTAGATGCCATTTAAGAGTCCCCTTTGCACGATCTAGGTCTGCCTTAAACCTATTTTAAGTCCTCTTAGCCTTGTGAGGCTTGGTCGGCTTAGCCATGGTTCAAGTCCCTTTGACTTGCTTCAAGTACTTGGGCCATTTATTGCATGCTTGGTCTGTTTTGTTTATTTGGTTTGACACCATCTTAACATGATTTTCAGAGCTTATGTTGCATGCTAATTGTCCATGATATCCCTTTTCAAGTGTGCTTTAGAGTTGCCTCATTTGCGCCTAAGTGTTGGCCCTTTAACATGTGCATGTGTGTATGTGTTTTTGGTCCTTTATTTTGGTTACTTTGGCCACTGTTTTGGGCCTATTTAGAGTCGCCTAAATCACGTATAAGTCCATCTTTTCATCCGTTGGCATTGCCTCATGTTTGCTTGTATGCTTGCATAAGTGTCTTGCCATGCCATGTTGCATCCTTAGCTTGCATGCCTAGGCTGCATTGCATCTTGCATGGATGCCTTGTTCCTTGACTTGGTGATAGGAATTGGGCCTTGGTTCGTTTGTTTGGTTTGCATTTCATTTGACATGAAAGTTGCACATTTGATTCTTTGGGCCATCATGCATGGAAATGCGTGATTGGTGGTCCGAGAATCGAGACGCATGCCCTTTTGAGTCACAAACATGATAGGGGACATGATTGGTGCATATATGCCTTGAATTGTACTGCCATGCTCTGCCTTGCCCTCTGTTGCTGTCAATTGCAGATTCTGCAGGAACACTCTGCCGACCGGCAGTGGCAAGTGCCGACCGGCACTCCTCTCTCCGCCGATAGCTTCACCAGTGGCCGGTAGCTATATATCACTGCCGCTGGTAATCCCACTCGGCCGGTGATGTCTTCCAGTATCCAGAGAAGCAATCCTGAGGTTTTGGAAGCAATCCTGAGGTTTTGGCAGCCTCCAGAGGAGTAAAAGAAGGAAAACAGAGGCAGCCTATGCATGACGGTGCGCTTCCGAGCAGGACCGAGCATGCATTGCATCGGGCTCTTCTCCCGAGGTGGTTTATCTGTTGTTCCTAGATTAATTAGTTTGTTAATTAATTAGGCAATTTGTAATATTTAATTAGCTTGCGTAGTTAATTAATTTGTATTATTTATTTGGTCCCTCCGGGCGAGGGCAAATCTGTAATAAGTGTGTGTGAGTGGTGTGTATGTCTTCCAGTCCCCACTTCTTTCTTCCCTTTTATTTACCTGCTCATGATGGTAGATTAGGGCATATTTAAAATTAGCATACCTTATGCTATGCATGCGTGCATTCATGTATTTGTATTGCATGCATTAGGCTCGGTACATCACGCTAACTGCATTTGTACTTCAATTCAAAATTTAATATGTGATAGTTGATCGCATTTCACATGCCATGTTTAGGTTAGCCGAGCCTGTCTAGATTGCATCTTTGCATGCGATGCATTAGCCATTTTTAACATGAACTAGGACATGCATGTTTGCTAACTAGTTTATTGTTTTGGCACGGAGTACGATGTAAGTATTCACGCTTTAGCATCCCGCATGCGTGTGAGTGTTGCCATGACAGTATGCTTGCCATGCGGCTAAATGCTTATGTGATAAACTGTTTGAATGCCTGTGGGTGAAGGTTGGATTGTTTGGGTTGGAAAAACTCGTTGAAATCCGTGTTTTAGCCTACTTGCGAGTAGCAAATTCCAGACATTTTTTTTCCAAAAACAAAGGATATGCATGCTTATTTCCAAATTAGCAATCTATCTATACTTGTTTTGCTGTGCGCATAACATATGCCGTTTGTTTTGAAAAATGTCTTGAATTTTGCTAACTCGCAAGTAGGCTAAACACGGTTTCTACGAGTTTTTCCACCAACAATCAACCTTCACCACAGGCATTCATAACAGTTTATCACATAAGCATTTAGCCGCATGGCAAGCATACTGTATGGCAACACTCAACGCATGCGGGAATGTTAAAGCATAAATATATTACCATCGTACCGTGCCAAACAAATAAAACTGTTAGCAAACATGCATGTCCTAGTTCATGTTAAAATGAGTAATGCTCGTGCTAAGATGCAATCTAGACAGGTGCTCCACCTAAACATGGAATGTGAAATGCCGATGCCAACTATCACATATAAATTTTGAATTGAGTACAAATTCAGTTAGCGTGATGTACGAGCCTATGCTGCAATACAATCATGAATGCACGCATGGCATAGCATAAGTATGCAATTTTAAATATGCCCCACCCCCACCCCTAATCTACCATATGAGCAGGTCAATAAAGGGAAGAAAGAAGTGGGACGGGAAGAACATACACCCAATCACACACACTTATTACAGATTTGCCCTCTGCCCGGAGGACAAATAAATATACACGAATTTAATTAAACTACGCAAGCTAATAATAGTTACAAATTGCTATTAATTACAAACTAATTAATCTAGGAACAACAGATAACCACCTCGGGAAAGAAGAGCCGATGCAATGCCATGCTTCGTCCTGCTCGGAAGCGCACCGATCATGGCTAGGCTTGCATCTGTTTTCCCTTCTTACTCTCTGAGAGGCTGCCAAACCTCAGATTGCTTCAAAACCTCGAGGATTGCTTCTCTGGATACTGAAGACATCACCGGCCGAGTGGATTACAGCGGCAGTGAATAGGGCTACGCGGCTGGTGAAGCTTCGGCGGAGAGAGGAGTGGCCGTCGGCACTGTGCCACTGCGGTTCGGCAGAGTGTTCCTGCAGAATCTGCAATTGAAGCAAAGAGGCAAGGCAGAGCATGGACAGTAACAATTCAAGGCATATATGCTCAATCATGTCCCTATCATGTTTTGATCAAAAAGGGCATGAGTCTCGATTCTCGGACCACCAATCAACGCATTTCCATGCATGATGCCAAAGAATCAAATGTGCACTTTCATGTCAAATGAAATGGCACAAACAAACGATACGCAAGGCCAATTCCTATCACCAGTCAAGGAAGGCATGCACACAAGATGCAAATGCAGCCTAGGCATCGCAAGCGTAAAGGATGCAACATGGCATGGCAAGACACTTATGCAGCATACAAGCAAACATGAGGCAATGCATGGATGAAAGATGGACTTATACGATTTAAGGCGACTTACATGGCCCAAAAACAGTGGCAAAAAGTAACCAAAATAAAAGGCAAAAACCATACACACATGCCCATGTTAAGGGCAAACTTAGGCCAATGAGGCAACTCTAAGCACTATTGAAAAGGGATATATGGAACAATAGCTGCAACATAGCTCTGAAATCATGT
>NW_021025918.1:689551-719585 GCF_004153795.1 Camellia sinensis
AACCAATTTATCCAACCACCCTATAAATCCGAAGTCTTTCTTCGGAACAATTCACAATTAAAAAAGAACATGAAAATTGGGATGAAAAGGGATGAATCACAAAAATGGGAAGTTTGCACCTACAAAATACAACAAACATGGACAGCTGCAACTAAAACTTATGAACAACCCTCGGACAAAGTCCCATACTCTCAGAAAAGCCACCCTGCTCACCATACCATAACGATCTATTTGAAAATTAAACAAAAAAGGAATTGGGGGGGGAAAAAAAAAAAACCACATACAGCAACCCCCAAACACAAAAAATGGAAATTAATAAAAATAGAATTGAATAAAAAAAAGTGGAAAAAGCATACACCTGCTACCCACCAGCCACCACCACCAAACATTTAACTATATCAGACAATTCATCCTCATCGCCATACCACTAATAACCCCACCTTAACGATATCCATCTTAGCAGCACAATATTACATATCACACAACTGCCACCAAGGAAATTATTCACCCACCCCTGGCCACTAACTATTCAACCAGCACCGCGCGATTCCCCACCCCAACCCGCATTTACTTGCGACACCACTACACCAACCCACCCTGCCGACCACCTGTCACCCACCCCACCAAGTTACTGCCGCCACCGGTTCTTCTTTTTTATAACTGTCAGAACCCGTTCGCGACCTCGGGTGGAATGTTTTGTATCATTATCAGTTTACCAGCCCCCATTCCTACAAAATCTTTGTATTTGATCTGCGGGTGTGTAATGCACTGTGGACTAACAGTTTTAAAACAGTTACTTTGCACTTATGCGAAACAAAAGGTACTGCCCACCCGCCATGAGTTTTGCCCTTCATGCTAGACGGCGGCACCTGCGACCACCACCTATCGCACCCCACCTGCCACCACCACCCTACCACCAAGTTTTTAAACCGCTCCGACGACCACGCCGGTACCACCCGCACTCGCTTACCCCTTTCGTTGTCTGCTTCTTTCGCATCGAACCGCCGGAGTTTTTAAACTGCCTCACGACGCGTGGTTTATCTCCCAAAGTAACTTCCTCTCTGCAAGTCCTCATCCCCGCTCGACGACATTTGTCATACCCGCTCGACGGGAATCTCTTTGAATATTTGTCTCCGCGCTCAGACGGAGAGTTTTTACGCCTCAGGCGATACCCATCCATCGCCATGCAAAACTTCTCTGAGAAGGTGCAATCGAACACTGCAACCAGCCTCTTTCCCTCGGCCGGTAGTCTGTGTCTTCCTCGACGATGTTATGTTCACGCTCGCAGCGTAGACGCATCGACTAACACCAGTCCGTGATTTCACTTTTTGGATCACTTTTTTTGACCTACTTTTCTTCTTCCTTTTATTCAAAAACCCGCCATTTGCAGTCTTCTCTCTCACTGACCTCTCCAACTCCTCTCGTAAGATTTATCTATTCCTTGGGTCTTTCTACCCTATTCTTTGAAAGAAGTAATAGCTTGCGAGAGTTCTTTTAATCGAGAAACAGAAGAGTGCATTTGAGCACTTTGGAATTACGCAGGTCTTCATCCTCCGTCTTCTCCAATTCGGTTATTTCTTCAAGGTAGAGCCGCGATTTCCAAGCCCTACTCTATAAGTTTTTGTTCTAATTTGGTATTATCGATAAATTGCCGTAACTTTTGCGAATAATTTTGGGATAAACCCTACTTGTTTAAATTAATTAATTTGTATAATAATTAAGGAAATTGGGATTTTGGTTAAATCATCGAAATTGGGAAATTTATTGACTCTCTAACATGTGTGTTGATATGTAAAGTCACTCGCCCATGTGAAATTGCTAGCCATCATATTGTCAATTTCTCCAGTCAGAAATAACTGTTTTGGGCTAACTGGTGGAAGGATTAGTCGTGATGTTGTAGACACCAATTGCCATGTGATTACGGATAGATGAATAACTAATCAACATACCGGATTAACCGAGTCATCGCTAAATTATTGATTAACCTTATGCGCATCTGACACAACCCGAAAATACGTGATTGATGGCATTGCATTTGCATACATTGTTTTGTGTGGAGGAGATACAGCGTGAGGTGATAGTACCCAACACCGCTTACGGGGAACACCTAGGGGATGATCCACCTAACCGATTTGTTGGAGGAATAGGGACATCGGACTCCTTAGCATCACCCATCTATGTGTGCCATCGTCATACTTCATAATCACGAAGTTGTTTTTATTGATACAGCACTAAACTGTGTATCAATCTGGAAGTATGAGTCGCTTTGATTCACTGAGCTTGAGTCTCATTTTGATGTTGTTGATATTGGAAAAGATTGTGTATATATCGAATATATACTAATCGCTACTCCACCTGTTCGTACCACCGTGCCTTGAGTGCAGCTCACTGAGCCAATGTCACCTATCCGAACACAAGCTTCGGAGCACAAGTAATAGCCACCGTGTCATTTAAGACACATAGTGTCCATGAGACTTAAAATGATAAGTAGATTATGGTTTTTAACCATTTTGAATTTCTGATGCTATCATTCTTATTGTGGTTAGTTTTTATATTACTGACGTGGCAACACCACATGTATGACCACCAACCCGCCATCCCCCGCTTACAGCGCACAATCCATTTTCAGCGACTTCGTTCGCGTGATAAGCTACTCAAGACTCTGCCAGCACCTTGGAAGACTAGCGACTCTTGAAGACCTATTTCTAGGTTTTTACTCTTTTTTTCTTATCTTCTACTTTTCTATCTACATTTGATTAGATACATGGTAACACTCAGCCTAGGCTTTATTATTATTGAATGTTTAGAAAACTCAAGAATTTTGGTGTCCAAGTGGTTTGGCTTGGAAAGATGTAAGCCGTTAGGGGCATTTTAATTTGATGTTTTACATTAAATGTATTTTTTGTTTAAGTAAGGAACTCTGATGGATAAATTATACAATGAATATTGAAGGTGTTTGTTGCTAAAATAATGCTCATCGTCATTGATATTATAATGGGTTAATTTTTGAGGGCGTTACAAAGAAATTGAATGGAAGAATGGAAATTTACATAAAAACACAGAGAGTTGAATAAAAATAAATAGAAATGGATAACTGCATAAAATTACAGGAAGTTCATATCAAGAAACAAATTATACTTTACATATATTGGGAATTAATAAACCAACAGCGAAATGAAACATAGGAACACAGAAAATTGACAATTAAAAAATGGAAGTGGAAAAAAAAATAAAAATGGAGCTAACTAAAAAACTTACTAACGAATGGACACCAGTCGCATCAAGCAACCACCTGCACACTTAGATGTTCATCTTATCATCTGGAAATTAAATAAAAACAAAAATTCACATGCGACGATGCGAAATTGAATAAAACATCTGAGCGTTGACAAAAAAACACAGAAATGGAAACTGTATACACAATTAAACATCGAAGGTTCTTCTGCAAGGAATACCACTTATAACCTTCACCCGATCTTATTTTCGAATTAAATAAAGAAAAAGCCAAATTGAATAAAAATGAAAGTGGAATAAAAATAAAAATGGAAGTTGCGATAAAATCCAAAATGGAAGTTATTCAAGAAACCCACTTACACCTTAACGTCTATTTGGAAATGTAAATAAAAAACGAAATTTGAACTAGAAATGGGAAAAAAGAATTTTGAAAAACACAATTTAAAAATGGAAAAAAAAAAAGCCCTTTCCAACACAAAATTTCCAATAGTTTTTACCGATCAACAACCTTAAACGATTCAATTGGAAATTAAATAAAAGAAGGAAAATTGAATGGAGATGGAAAATGAAAATAAAAATAGAACTTGAATAAAAATATAAATGGAAAAACCCCACCCGCCAGCGCATAACAATTAAAACATGGACAGTCATTCAAGAAACCACTATACCTCAACGATCATTTGGAAATTAAGTAAAAAAGGAAATTGAAAGACAAGGGAGAATTGAATAAAAACGGAAGTGGAATTAAGAGAGTACTAAAAATGGAAGCTTTGCTTAAAATTAAACTATGGCACAGTCTTCATTCATCACCGAAACACACCTACACCGTATCATAACGATCTGTTCTGAATTTAACTAAAAAACGGAAATGAATAGAAACAGATACCACTACAAAATGGAGTGACAATAAAATAAACATGGAAGCGTTGTCATAGAGAATGTGAAAAAATGGAAGTTCATTCAATTAACTCACTACACCACATATTACCTTAACCTGATCTGACCCTATCTGGCAAACTTCAAATTAAAAGGAAATTGAATAGAAAGGAAATTGTATACAGAAAATGCAGACACTGAATACAAAAATAGAAAATGGAAGTGCATAAAATTTAAAATGGAGTTAATTGACGAAACACTATACCAAAATCGATCCTATTTTCGAAATTTAAATATAAAAAGGAAATTGAATGGAGGATGAAAAATTGAATAAAAATTGAAGTTGAAATAAATAGAGTGGGAAACGCATAAAATAAACAGGAATCTCTCTTCCATAACCACTATCCTTAACGATCATTTGAAAATTAAATAAAAAAAAGAAATTCATGGAATCGGCAAAACTGAATAACAAATGAGAAGTTGAATAACAAATGAAATGAAACTGCCTAAATAATAACATTTGGAAGTTCATATCAAGAAACCACTATACCTACACGATCTATTTGGAAATAAAATAAAACAGCAAAATTGAATAGGAAAAGGTAATTGAATAAAATCGGAAGTTGTACATAAAAATATAAATTGAAACGTGGCCATAAAATTAAAAAATGAAGTTCAATTTCAAGAAACGACTATACCGTTAAACGACCTATTTGAAATGAAATAAAAAAGGAATTGAATGGTGATAAAATTGAATAAAAATAGAAAGTTGAATAAAAATAGAATTGGAGAACTGCAGAAAATAAACAATGAGCGAAGTCTCATATAGAAGCAACTATACCTAAAAAGATCTGATTGATAATTAATAAAAAGGAAATGAATAGAAAAGGAAATTCTGAATAAAAAAATGGAAGGATAAAAAATAATGGAAGGTGCATAAAATTAAAAATGAAGTTCCATCAGACCACACAACTTACGATCAATTTGGAAATTAAATAAAAAAAGGAAAATTGAATGGAGAAAGGAAAAATTGAATAAAAATAGAAAGTTGAATAAAATAGAAATGGAAACTCGAATAACATTAAACATGGAATTAATTCAAAGCGAAACCACTAACAGCGCCCTTACGATCTATCTATTTGCGAATTAAATTAAAAATCGGAAACCTGAATAGAAACACCACCGGTAATTGAATAAAAATGGAAGTTGAATAAATATAAATGAAAGTTGCATAAAATTAAAAAATAAAAGTTCATTAAAAGGAAACCACTATACTTACGAATATTTTGGACAATAATAAAAAAGAAATTGAATCGAGATGAAATTGATAAAAATAGAAGTTGAATAAAAATAGAAATGAAATCGATAAAATTAAATCATGGACAGTTTTAAAATCAAGAAAACCACTACAATTAACGATCTATTTTGGAATTAAATAAAAAAGGAAACTGAATAGAAAAGGTAATTGAATAAAAGGAGTTGGAATAAATAATATAAAGGAAAGTTGCATAAAATTAAAAAAATGGAAGTTCATATCAAGAAACCACTAACTAACATATATTTGGAAATTAAATAAAAAAGGAAATTGAATGGAGATGAAAATTGACTAAAATAGAAGTTGATAAATAGAAATGGAAACATCGATAACATTAAACATCGGAAGTTAATTCAAGAAACCACTAACAACCCTTAACGATTATTTGGAAAATAAATAAAAAAGGAACTGAATAAAAAAAGGTAATTGAATTAAAAAATGTGAGTTGAATAAAATTAAATGAAAGTTGCAATAAATTAAAAATGGAAAGTTCATTCAAGAAAGCACTATACCTTAAGATATATTTTGGAATTAAATAAAAAAGGAAATTTGATGGAATGAAAATTGAATAAATAGAAGTTGAATAAAAATTACAAAATGGAAGGTGAGAAAAATTAATTAAATAGAAGTTCATTCTAAGAAACCACTATGCCTTAACGATCCTATTTGGAAATTAAAATAAAAAAAGGAATTTGAATTGGAGATGAATTGAATAAAATAGAAATTGAAACTGCATAAAATTAACATGGAAGGTTCATTCAAGAAACACACTATAAACCTTTAACGATCTCTTTCGGACAAATTAAATAAAAACAGAAATATCATAAAATGGAAGTGGAATAAACATAAAAGGAAGTTGCATAAAAATTAAAAAATGGAAAGTCATTCAGGGAAACCACTACTACACTTACGAATCCTATTGTGGAAAATAAATAAAAAAGGAAGAATGAAATAGAAACCCGAAATTGAATAAAAATGGAAGTTTCATTCAAGAAACCACTACAACCTTAAGCGATCTATTTGGAGTTAAATAAAAAAAAGGTAATTGACAAGGAGATGGAAATTGAATAAAAAAGTAAGTTGAATAAAATAGAAATGTACGTATAAAATTGAGCATGGAAGTTCAGTTCAAGTAAACCACTATAACCCTTAACGATCTATATGGAAATTAAATAAAAAAAGGCGAAGAAAAGGGAATTGAATGGGCAACTCCAGGAATTGATAAAAATGGTAAGTCGAAAATAAACATAAAATTGAAGGTTGCATACAAATTAAAAATGGAAGTTCAGTTCAAACGAAACACCACACCTTAACGATCTATTTGAAATTAAATAAGAAAGGAAATGAATAGAAAGGCAAATCGAATAAAAAATGGAAGTTGAATACAAATTCAAATGAAAGGTGCATAAAAATTAAAATGAAAGTTCATCAATAACCACTTACCTTACGATCATCTTTGAAAATTCAAACTAAAAAAAGAAAATGAAAATCGAGATGGAAATTCGATAAAATAGAAGTTGAAGTAAAAATAGAAGTGGAAAACATGCGTAAAATTGAACTTGAAATTCAATTCAAAGAAACCCACATACCCCTGAACGATCTATTTGGAAATTAAATTAAAAATACGGAAGTTGAATGCACACGTAATGGATATATTAGCAACACCACAAATAGAAATTAAATAAAAGATGAAATGGATAGCTCTACAAAATTGAAAAATGGAAGTTTTCAGTTCTAGAAAACTACTCACCTACACACCTAACGACTATCGAAAGTTAAATTAAAAAGAAAATGAATATTAAGCGAAATTGAATAAAAATAAGTTTAATAAAAAGAAAAAAGCGAAGTTGCATAAAAAATTAAAAAATGGCGAGTTCAGTTCAAGAAGCCAAGACATGCATTAACGATCTATTTGAAAAATTAAAGGAAAAAACGGCAAATTTGAATACGAAATTTAGGAGAATTGAATAAAATCGACAGTTGAATGAAAAATAAAATGAAGTTGATAAAAATTTAAAATGAAAGTCATTCAAGAAACCACTATACCTTTAACGATCTATTTGGAAATTAAACTGAAAAGGAAATTGAATAGAAAAACGAAACTGAAATAAAAATGGAAAAAAAAATATAAAAATGGAAGTTGCTAAGATTAAAAATGGAATTCATTCAAGAAACCACTATACATAACTATCTTTTGATAAATTAAATAAAAAAAGGAAAATTGAACGAAAAGAAATTAAATAAAAATGGAAGTGGAATAAAAATAAAAATGGAAGTTGCATAAAATAAAAAATGGAAGTTCCATTCAAGAAACTCTATACATTAGCGATCTCACATCTTGGCGAAATTAAATAAAAAGTCAAATCTGATAGAAATGGAAATCTCGAATAAAAATGGAAAGTGGATAGATAAAAATAAAAGTGGAAGTTGCATAAAATTAAAAATGGAAGTTCATTCAAGAAACCTATATACATTACGATCATTTGGAAATAAACCAGTACAGACAGAAACTCTGAATAGAAATGGAAATTGAAATATATAATCGGAGCAGTCGCACGGACATAACCAAAAGTAAAATGAAGTTGCTACAACATCGCAAAAAATGAAGCTCTCAATTCAAGAAACACATAACATACACCCCTAAACGATCTATATTGGAAAATAAATAAAAAAGGAAATTGACTGGAGACGGAAATGGAATAGAAAATAGAAGTTAAACACTTAAAATAGAAATCGGACACTTCCGCATGAAAGTTAAACATGGAAGTTATCAAGAAACCACTATAGCCTTAACGATCTTATTGCAAATTAAATAAAAAGAAAATTGAATAGACAAGGAAATTGAATAAAAATGGAAGTGGAAAAAAATAAAAATTGAAGTGTATAAAATTAAGAAAATGAAAGTCATTCAAGAACGCACAACACTTAAACTGTCAATTTGGAAATTAATAAAAAAGAAATTGAATAGAAGATGGAATTGAAAAAGAAATAGAAGTTGTGAATAAAATAGAAATGGAAAACTGCATAAAATTAAACAATGGATGTTCATATAAGAAACCACTATAACCTTAACGACTATTTGGAAAATAAATAAATCAAGGAATTGAATAGAAAAGGAAACTGAATAAAAATGGAATGATAAAATAAAAAACTGGAAGTTGCAAGAAAATTAAAAATGGAATTTCATTCTAGAAACCACTACACCTTAACGATCTATTGTAATTAAGATAAAAAAAAATTCAATAGAAAAGAAATGAATAAAATGGATAGTTGAAAAAAAATAAAAATGGAAGTTTCAAAAAAATAAAAATGAAGTTCAATTCAAGAAACCACTATACATTAAATATCTATTTGGATAATTATAAAAAAGAATTGAATAGATAAGGAAATTGAATAAAAATGGAAGGAATAAAAATAAATAAGGAAGTTGCATAAAATTTAAAAATGGAAGTTCCATTCAAGAAAGCTCTATATAATTAGCGATTCACTATGGAAATAAATAAAAAAGGGAAATTTGAGTAGAAATGGAAATGATAAAAATGGAAAGTGGGAATAAAAAATAAAATGGAAGTTGCATAAAATAAAATGGAAGTTCATTTAAGAAATCCTCTACACCTAACGATCTTGGCATTAATAAAGGAAATACAATTGAAAAGGAAATTGGAATAAAAATGGATTGAATAAAAATAAAAATGAAGTTGCATAAAAATTAAAAATAAAAGTTTATTCAAACCCAACACTACCTTCAAGGATCTATTTAGAAATCTCAATCAAATACCTAAAATAAGACCCCAATGACGGCCGTGAAGATTCGTGCGAACCAACTACCACTTCCCACTTCCACCACCGTCTCGCCGCCACTTGTTATTTCTCACTCTTTTTTAATATTTTTTAAAAATTTTTTAAATATTTTGTCAGATTACCAAACGCGTTTTGTAGTTTATGTTTCCTAAAAAATTTAAACAAAAAATAAACAAAAAACAGTTTAAAAATTTTTGTAAATATAAACTGAGAAAACGTAAACGTTACCTAACAACACCTCACTTAGTTTGTTAATTAATTAGGCAATTTGTAATATTTAATTAGCTTGCGTGTTAATTAATTTGTATTATTTATTTGGTCCCTCCGGGCAGGGCAAATCTGTAATAAGTGTGTGTGAGTGGTGTGATGTCTTCCAGTCCCCACTTCTTTCTTCCCTTTTATTTACCTGCTCATGATGGTAGATAGGGCATATTTAAAATTAGCTTACCTTATCTATGCATGCGTGCATTCATGTATTTGTATTGCATGCATTAGGCTCGGTACATCACGCTAACTGCATTTGTACTTCAATTCAAAATTTAATATGTGATAGTTGATCGCATTTCACAATGCCATGTTTAGGTTAGCCGAGCCTGTCTAGATTGCATCTTTGCATGCGATGCATTAGCCATTTTTAACAGAACTAGGACATGCATGTTTGCTAACTAGTTTATTGTTTTGGCACGGAGTACGATGTAAGTATTTATGCTTTAACATCCCGCATGCGTGTGAGTGTTGCCATGACAGTAGCTTGCCATGCGGCTAAATGCTTATGTGATAAACTGTTTGAATGCCTGTGGGTGAAGGTTGGATGTTTGGGTTGGAAAAACTCGTTGAAATCCGTGTTTTAGCCTACTTGCGAGTAGCAAATTCCAAGACATTTTTCAAAACAAACGGATATGCAATGCTTATTTCCAAATTAGGCAATCTAGTCTATACTTGTTTGCTGTGCGCATAACATAGTAAATCTAGGCTAATAACCGAATAAGAACACATAAGTTTTCAAAAACGGATATCACGATTAGTAGAGGCCGATCTTGGATCGGGCGAGAGGGGGTGCTCATAGCTGACTTCCCCAATCGTATCCTAGCTCCGAGCCGAGACAACTCCGGTGATGACAGATATGTGGCCTTCGGCAGATCGAGTAGTTTCCTAAATTCCCATTTTAAAATATTTAGGTGGCGACTCTGTATTTTGAATTCGGCTAACCCGAGTTCAAAATACAAAGCTTGGACCGGGCTTGGGCAGCAATGCTCGGGTTCATGGTCGGGCTTGGGCGGGCTTAGGCACTGCCAAATACAATTCGGGTCGGGCTTGGGCAGACCCCCAACACCTGACCGAACCCGCCGAGTTGCACCCCTATGCATGACTACTCTTCAGGGAGTGTAGCTTCGATCCTCGTGCCACAATCACGATCTGGATGCATGATGGCCGAGGAGCGAATTGCACGACTCGATGTGAAATGAATGCACATATAAACACAAGACCTGAACTCCATCATGGGTAATCCGAGTGTCGGCGATCGGAATTGAGACACGTTCCGTCACTTGGAGTACGAAACGTCCCTCGTTTCCCGTGCGGGTAACTTCTATCCCAAACACGATGCAAATGAGATGGCATAACACATGTGACTAACATACAACCTAGCATACACAATGCTATGGACTGAAATGGCATACACAATGCACGATGGACTTACACCAACATGAGTGGACCTCACCCACACTCACATCAGTGGCCATTAGATGAAAATGAGACAATACGAAATGCGTGCACACATGCATAAATACCAAGGACCGAACCTAAGGCATCAAAGCCACTCTACCAAAGCATGGCAAGGGATGAAAGATGGCATGGAAAAGCATAAATTACAGCTCTGAACAGCGAAATATGGTCCCAAAACATGCAAATATGGCACACAATGCAAGCTAGGGGGCCGGTACTGAAACTAGTGAAGTGCGTTACTCTAGAGGTACCCAAAGCAATGCACCAATGGCAAAACTAACCCCAAATAGACCCTAGGCAGGTCTGAAACAGTGGGGAAATGGCCTAAAATGATGGCTCGGAATGCAAAGAAATGGAGCTCATTCAATGGTCCTAAAACAAAGCATACAAGCCCGACTCTCAAACACATTTAAAGAGTACAAAACATGGCAATATGGAATTAACATAGGCTCTGAAATGTGATGAATAATAGGCTCAAAACATGAACACACCTCAGTATATGCATGGAATGGATCTCAAAACTCAAAGCTAAACATGGACCTTGAACTACAAGCATGCAAAACTAACATCATTCAACAACAAGACCCAAAAACAGAGCTAGGGCAATCCAAAATAAGCACATTATCAGTTTAAGGCATGGCATCATTATCAGTTTAAGGCATGGCCAAAATACGCTAGAATCAATGGGCCAAAAAAGCATGCAAAGAAAGCTAGTGAACCATGAGTTGTTCTACAACTATATGAAGCATATGAGGGCTCACCCAACCAGCCAAAAACAAAAGTATTTCATTCCAAAATATGCCCAAATAACCACTGAAACTCAGTCAATGCATGTTAGAATGAGGTGCTCCTTTGAGAGGCCAATAAGAGGGTTGTTCAACACATGTATGATGGACACACAAAATGGAAAAATAGCCTCTGGTCAGAGGTTATGAGGGTCCTAAAACCCACCAAAAAGACCCTAAAATTAGTCTAGGAAGCATGCAAATGAAAGCCCCTTTGAAAGGCCTTGGATGCGATTGCTCTACACATGCAAAATAGACACTTCATATGGAAAAATAGGCTCTGAACGGAGCCAAGGCAGACCTTAAAACTCACCAAATAGGTCCTGAAATGTGACTTCACAACATGCAAGATGGAGCCCCTTTGGAAGGCCAACAATGCTAGTAAAGAGAACAAGGGGTGAGAGGGTCACCCCTTTCTGATTTTGAAGCTCAAAAACACATCTAAACCACTGAAAATCCATTGGATTCAGTGGCTAAAAGGCCAAACCAAGGCCAATGCAAATGCTCAAATGCAAGGCTCAAAACATGAGGAAATGAAGCATGGAAGGGGGAAGACGACCCCAAACAGAAAAGAGTCCTTAAAAAAATATGTTTAGATGATCAAAATAAGACTTTTTCTAGTTTATGACAAATCTTGAAAATGCTCACAAGTAGGACTAAGATATGAAGCAAGATAAGCCTACAAAGAGGGATAGAGCCTACAAGGAGGTATATGGCCTCAAATAGAAAAGTGTCCTCAATCAAACTTCAAGAGGAGCTAAAAACAAGACACTTTTCAATTTATGACAAAGTCCAGAAATGCTTGAAAATAAGGCTAAACAATGGAGCAAAATAATGCAAGAAAAGGGAAAATAGAGACTTACCCTTGAAGAGCAGATTTCCAGCAACTTCTGGACCAAGATGGGAGTTCTTTAACCTCTGAAAATCAGCTCCAAGATGCTTGGATGGATGGTGGAGGTGGTAGGTTATGAGGTGTAGTGCAAATGGTGCAAGAATATTAGGGTTTGGAGCTTGGAATAGTGAGCTATGGAGGGAAGTGTGTGTATGCCTTAGCCAAAATTGTTGAACCCCTCTAATGGAAGAGGAGGGCCTCTCTTATAGAGAAGAGAGGCCAAAGCTTCTCTTGGAAGCTTCAAATATCCTCCATACACGTGTATGGAGGATGGTCCAAATGCCTCTCAGCTGGCACAGCTGTGATGCATTCAGAGAGAGCAAAAAGCAAGAAGCAGGCCGGCCAGTTAAGGTGGTCGCCCGGCCACTCCCCCTGGTCAGCCGACCAGGGGTCAAAAGGTTCAAGGAGAAATGCTGGCCGGCCACCCCAGAAAGGTGGCCTCCCAGGTAAGTGCAACACAGCTGTATGGTGGAAGACAAAAAAATGTGACCCAGGAAAGAGAAAACTAGCTTTTTAGCAAGGTTCAAAAGGGTCAAGAAGAATTACTGGTCGGCCTACCCATATTGGTGGCCTCCCAGATGAGCACAACACAATGGTGGTATGAAAAACTAGAAATTGTGGCTCAAAAGTAAGAAAAACCAGCTTTCTGTCAGAAAAATCGGCTGGAGGAGAGAGAAAAAGAGAAAGCTGGTTTCCAAGGGGAAAAGGTGGCCTCCCACCATACTACCACCTCCCTAGCAATGAAAATAGGGTCCCTACCAAAAATGGACCAAGAAGGATGCAAAACGAAGGTTCGGGGGCCAAAATGTGCAGTCTGGGGCCCCGAAAACAGGCTGTTAGGCACTGAAAGTGGCGTATGACCACGAAGGTGGTCTCCTGGGCCACAGTGTCCCTCTAAAGGGAGGAAACAAGGTGTGTGCCAAAAGCCGGAGCAAACGGCGGTAGTTAAGCGGTCCCGAACCGAGGCACACGACCGACGGCTTTGAAAACCGGAAACTGGACTCCAAGCAGGAAAAATGGCCTACGACCACGAAACGTAGCCTACGGCCACTGAGAGATGGTCTACGAGACCTCTCCCTTCCTTCAGGAAGAGAAAACAGAGAAAGTAGGACCTGGTTTGTAAACCGAGGCAAAGCACAAAAGAGCCCCAAAGTCCAGAGGCAAGGCTCGCAGCCGAGACTCCGCAACCTCAGAACGAGCACAATAGGCAACATCATCGAGTGCTCAGTTGGTGACATCTGAGTCTTAAGGTCGGTCAAAAATGGGGTGTCTACACCTAGTGTTGTTTAAATTTGCAATTTTCTACTATAAAAATGTATTTCTTTTGCATAATTTGTGAATAACAAATAGTATTACATTTAATTCACAGTTTTTTTAAGAACATTTAAAGCAATTATATTAATAAATAAATAAATAAAAAAAAACAAACACCATATTATGGAGAGTGATTTTGAAATATTCCTTTAGTCCAAACAAGTCCTTGAAGGATCCTTTAGTTGCTACCAGAAATAGAAGAAACACTCCAGTCGGTGATGTCAGAATCAGCACTCCGACGAGCAAGTTAGTTCCTTTCGAAAGAATAATATTGGTTTCTTAGAGTGTAAGTTTGTGTTTCTTTCTTAACATACCTCTCTCTTCTGGCTTTTTTTCTTTTTATAGAATCATTTCCTTTGATCTTTTTATCTGTAGCTTGGCCCTCCATCGTCATCGTGTCAAGACCCATCTCCATATTATACCTTTTACAAAAAGACAGCTTGGGACCACTTAATGGGGTCACGCCGACTTATATGATATACTCGGTTCAAACACATAGTCTAAGTACCCTTTACTCAGCCTGTTCCTCAACCCATCTCTATTTACTTGACAATGACTTGCGCTGAGTCTAGTGGGTTTTGGCTAAATCTGGCTCATCAAAGATGGGCTTGGATGTGCTCTGTTTGCCGTTTAGATGTTAAATTTACTCGTCCCCCACAATTGCCCCTTGAGCACCTAGTTAACTCACTCCAAGTGGCCTGTGTGCTCGGCTTTTGTTGGATTGCCTTCATTCGGCTAATTGCAACAAACTTGGATTACACTCCAGATGTCTTGAACTTTGGGCTCGTAATGGACATGCTACCATACCTCTAACATGATGGATGGGACCTGATAGAGAATACGTAAGGCTTCCCGTTTCTTTACTCTCCTCTGAATCCTCATTAATTGCGATTTCAAAAAATTGTCGCCTCCATCTCTTCACTTCCGAAAAAACTTCAATCTCTCAACCCTTCAGTTCCTCCCACTTGATTGCAACTGCTTCAATCTTCATTTGCTCGAGCATCCTTCGTTGGAACTTGTAAGTCTTTTGAGCCCTTTTTTTCTTTTGATTCTTTGTATTTTCACAATTTTTCAACCTTGCTCCACCTCTGGTTCATCCATTTGCCTTCGATTCGTCTATCCTTCAACAAATTCATTACATATTACTTGAAAGCTTTGCTTTCTGAGAGCAAGGTTGCTGCTTTTCTCTGTCATTACGCAATTCCCGATGACGTTCAACTAGAACTCGTCGTGGACACAATGGTGGACCTAGAAATATCTAACAGTAGCACCATAGTGCTTCAATTATTAGCGATTGTCGAAGGAGACGTACAATTTCTCCTTCAACCATTTCTTTGAGTTGGTCTGCATTATTGGGGACTGATTCCTTCACAACTAAACGTGAATTTCTTCCAAATAATTATGGGTACTGTAGAACTCAACCGCCGACTAAACACCAATCTAGACATCCCTGTTATTTAGCACTGCTATACCCTTGCCAAATCATCCGATCGGCCAGGGCGATTCTTCCTAAGGGCAAAAGATATAGATCATCAACTGGTGACCATACTCATTAGTTCAAAAAAGAGGATGGATGATGTTATGGTCCTTGTTAGGGGTAATTGGGAATTCGACATGGGAGAGTACCTTGTGGACCCAATTAATAGGCAAAAGGGGAAATTAGGTGGCTGAGTGGTTTGTAAATTAATTTTGATTCCATTCGGTCTCCAATGTACTAATAATTTCTTCCTTGTAGGTAACGACCTCAAAAAAACGATTACCTTAAAGGACGAAGCTATTATCACCCAAGTTAAAATCGTCCTTGAGTATACTAGCCAAAATAACCTCCAAGGACAAGGCCGCGCCACCCATATTCTAGGAGGAAAAATTCAAAACCTCTATGATGCGAATTATCCAAATGTATAATTTTATATTTAGAGAAATTCACTTTTATCCTTAAAAAATTAAACCTAAATATGTAAGTGACTATTCTTTTGTATAATTTTCACTTTAATGGGACCTTTAGATTTATAAGAAAAAAAAGAGAAAACTAAACAGTTCATAAAATCACATTTTGAGATTTATTGATACTTCACCCTAAAATTATATAAACAAAATCTTTTTTTTACTAAATTAATTTTTAATTTAAAAAAAATTTAAAACAAGTTTCTCAAACCAAGTTAAACATTATTTTTGAATTTACAAAACGACTTTTTGCTTAAAATTTCATATGCATAAAGATGTGACCTATTCTCATCCATTTTTAAAAGGGTCTGGCTTTGAACCAGTCCACCATTGGACTGGACCGTGCTGTTGGGCCCGTAAGAGTCCATCACGGGTCCCGTTTTGAAAATTTGAACTGTTGTGTAGAACTCTTTGAGTACTATATGCCTGTAAAATATCATGTTGATCGGATATCAATAGTTATGTGATCAAATCAGTTTTGTATAAAAAAAATGGACGGTGAATAAATTAACGATTGACAAAAAATTGATTTGATCACATAGCTATCAATATCCGATCAACGTGATTTTTTACAGACATATAGTACTCGAAGAGTTCTACATATTCAACGATTCATATTTTCAAAATGGGACCCGTGATAACCTCCACAAATCCAACAGTATAATTCAGTCCGATGATAGACTGGAACAAAGGCAGACCTTTTTAAAAATAGAAAATTTTATACGCAGAAACTTCCTAGTGCTAAGAAAGATGCGACATATTCTCATCCATTTTTTAAAGTAAAAGGCCTGTAATTGCAGGTTATAATTACAAAAATGCCGCTGCCGGTGATTGAAAATTTGATTAAAAGTTAAATTTTTTTTTTAAATTTTTTTTGTAAAAGATATAAAAGATAATATAATAAAAAATAGTTAAAAATTAAAAAACTAACTTTTAAAATTGCCCTATAATCCGTGTGTTTTTTTCTATATAAAAATTACTCGATTATCATCTTGCATCTACAAAATGCTAAAATTCATTCAAAAAGTACTCACTGATGTACAAACCAGACTCTGCATGAAGTACTGCTTTTAAACGCCAACTAGTAACCAAACAATATCAGCAAATACTATGGAGAACAAATAAAAATTAAGGAAAAATTATTTATAAATTCTATTTGGGAGACTTATACTATATATAATTTTATTAAAAAACTTATGTTCTCTTAAGTCCTGTAAAAAATTTGTTGACACATTTACCCTCAATATTAGTTGTTAATATCATAAATAATAATAAAACCATATACAAGAAATTGAATGTTACCATATATCATATCTATATAAACGTAACGTAACGTGACACCTACATAAACGTAACGTTACACCTACGATCTATGGCAACATTCAATTTCCTAACCATAGATCATAGGTTACGTACAGGTGTCATGTTACGTTTAGAAAATTGAATGTTACCATAGATCATATCCACATAAACGTAACGTGACACCTATGATCTATGACAACATTCAAACGTAACGTGACACCAACATAAACCAGCAACATTTTCACATTCAATTTAAAAAAATAAAAACTCATTAAGTTTGCGAAACATAACGTGACACGTTACGTTACGTTTTTGTAGGTGTCACTTTACATTACGTTTATATAGATATCATGTTACGTTACGTTTATGTAAGATCTTGTAGAATACGTTCTTATCTAAATAAGACTAAGGCCTAGTTTGGGAAGATTGAAAAAAGACAAAAAGTCAAAAAATCACTATCCTATTTAAGTCACATCATCTTATTTAAGTCACATCACCTCTCTAACACATCACTTCAAACCCAACCCATATTTCATAAAAAGTCAAAAAGTGCACTTATTTAGTCTTCCCAAATTAGGCCTAAGACTTGAGACACTATAAGAAATTACACAGAACATAACATAACATAAGCATCTGAAAAATGACTTATAAATAAGTCCCTCATAAACTAATTAACCTTTGTCAAAAGAAATTACACTCTCAACTGAAGTAAAAAACCAAACATAACGGCATCAAATATAATAGAAGCATAATTGATAGAAGTTCGATATCAGACGTAAACAGAGAGATGTAGGCTTACACTATAGTTAAACAAATTTTTTTTTTTCTGGTTGAATGGCATCACGTACTAAATTTAAACATTTTTTTTTTCTCGTTGAATCACATCACGTACTAAATCTTTGAACTCTCCTAAGCCGCATTTCTTCCAAAGTAAGGTCACGAGACTGATTCAATGACCCAAGGGATGCCAATCCACCGCCGTTACGACCTGTGCCACACATCTCGCACACATTTAACAAGCCAGAATTATCAAACGTACATGCTTCACATCTCCACAAGCCATTTGCAGTCCTCTGACTTCGACCAACACGTCCCCTACCCAAAATTTGTCGCCTTCGGAACGGAGACAAGCCCAGCAAGAAACTCAAAGGCCGACTCAAAACCCTAGTAACATCTCTAATGATACCTGTCAGTGGATCTGAACCTGAATATAAAGATTTCAGCCTGAGATAGAGAATACCAGCTAGTATCCCACCAAGGTGGCCGAGAAAAGATACACCGGGTACAAACATTTGGATGAGAATGAGCTCGGCCCAGGCGGCGTGACGTGCTGGTACTACCAATCCGTGGACGTTAGTGTAGTTGTCAGACTGGGAATAGAGGACAACTTTCATGGCAAAGAGGACACCGGAAAATCCAACAGAGTATTCCTGGTAGTAAGGTTTTCCGTAATCAAAGAACAAGAAAAGCGATTTGGCAAGTAATAATGTGATGCCCTGGGACATAGCAAGAAGCTCAACCACCATAGATGCGAATTCAGCACTCCCCATTGAATTCTCTAACTGGATCCCTTTCCATAAAAGCGACATCATGTTGTATACCAAGTGAGATTCACCCATGTGGTAGAATGGCGACAAGAAGAAGCGCTTGAGGTCCCTGTGCTGTTCAACCAAAGGCAAGAAGATGTTACTAGATAAGGAAACAGATACAAAATTATGTAAAAACATACCTTGAAAAGTTTTAATCACATATAATTCATGCAATGAGACAAATGCAATCATTTCATTAATGCACTTGCAAGGAGATGACTGATGTGAAATACCTCCAATGGAAGAAAAGGTCCAAATTAAAACCTTAAGGCTCCGTTTGATTAGAAAGAAAAAAATGGTGGAAAGTGAAAGTCGTAGAAAGCAAGTCAAAATAAAAGAAATGAAAAGGAAAGGAAAATGTTTTTTCTTGCAAGCATTTAATAGGATGCAAAATTTTACAAGACAAAGGGAGAGAAATTTGAATATTTAACCATAAGTAACCCCTCGCAGAGACAATTAATTTTCTTGTGTTTTCCTCTGTTTTTTGCAAGAAATTAAAAACTTAGTTACCATGTTAATATGGATTGTACAAAAAAATCAACTTGCTTGTAGTTTCCACCAATATCATATAAAACAAACTCAGAATATTTATTTATTTTTGTTTCTTTCCACCACTTTCATCCTAATCACACTCGGCCTACCGAAAAAAAAAAAAAAAAGAGACTAAATTGCTTCTTGTAACAAAAGCAAAAATCCCTAAACAGAAATTGCACTTGCACAGAATGTGAAACGAAACTGCTGGGGTCTCGAACATGAACAGTTATGTATAAATTAGTTTAAACTGGGGTATATAATATAATCATATAACAGTAATCGCTAACACTGTCAAAAACCTTATAGCATAGAAGCATTTGTGAACAGGTACGATTACACTAGATAACCAAGCTACTGCATGCAGAGGAAAGGAAAATTTTTCTAGGTGCTTGCAAAATGTCCACCCATGATCTCACGTAATCTTCAGACAACTTGTTTTCAAAATATAATACCCCAGTAACCTTATAATTATTTATTAAAAAAAATTGACTAGTGTCAGTAAAGCTACAACGAACAAGTGTATTACGAAATCTAATTGACTGAAAGTTTACTTCAACTCTTTTACTAATGACTTGTCAAAGACCTTACATATAGCATAGACAACAGAATTATGTAAGCGGTTACTCATGGATTACAACCACCACATGGATTACAACCACTTGTTGCCTTCAGGCCTTTGTCATACAAAATATAGTAAAAAGATAGAATAAAATAATAGTATTTCTATAGTTCTATTTAAGTCAACTCCTCTCCGGCCAAATGAGTCTCAATCAAGAATCTTTTAACTCAGGACTCTAAGCCATCATGCCAGGACAATGAGGGTGAGCATGAATGCCTAATAGATATCGAAAGGCCTTGGCTAATATTAGACATACCGAGATCATTCATCAAAGTACTTTTACATACACTGACCAAATCATGGTTCTGTATCCACGTTTAACGTGCTGAGTTATTGGTATTCAGACAGTGATATGAAGATACCATCCATTGAGGATGATGGCATTACAGGAATTTCAACAATGGAGTCTCCGAACATTAAGAAATGGTCCTTCACCATTCAAAGAAATTAAACACACAAGAAATAATAAAAGAAAAATATTTAAGTCAGTAAACAGGTCGATATTAAATTCGCTCGATCAATCTAACTGAAGACAGCAAAAGGTTGTTATATATATCATTATTTCATGATGACATGGTTAGATTTTATGTCATTTGCCTATAGATGGCAGTTATCAGCCCAATTTGAAGCATTGAGCTCTCAATTTTTTTCTCCATTTTATAAGTTGATACAATGCGTAGCCTTTTCATCAATCAATACACACATCAAATCTACAATAAAACAAAATGCTAATATTAAAATATGATCATACTGTCCACATGTTTTTTTTTAGCATCAACAAACAATTTTATTAAAAAAGCAAGAAGGAAAAAGGACAAGAAGTCCTCATACAAAGAAAAAGATAAAAGTAAAAAAAAATAGCATGAAACAAATACTGTCTACATGTTGAACACATGAATCCAAAATGGGCTGGCAGGCAAAAGCATGAATTAAATTATTAAATATCCAATGTTATCAACTTATTACCGAATTACAACAACACTAAACATCAACCAACTGAAGCAGACCCTCCCAAACACACATGGTTGTCTTGGACTCTTAGTACAATCCTTTTGTAGGGTGTAGCCTGTCAATACATGCAGGAGTATTCTCAAGGAATTAGTATCTCCCCAATTCCATGAGTAGTCTCTAGTACTAAAGAGGCTAGGGACACTCTCGCATACCTTGTCAATAAGCTGTTTAAACTAGGTGAAAAGTTAGTGCAGTAATGTTACTTCACAATCTAAACAACTGTAAAGGAAATATAAGGTTTGTACCCAAAAATTGCATTGCTCCAGTAGACCACAACTTTAATCTGGAAAACAGGAGGCCGTTGCTTTTAATGTAGCACTACATGGCCATTTTACCTGAAAACACAAAAACAATCTTGGGAGGATGAAAATTAGACTGACATCATCGCCAAATGATGGCTAAACCTTTCCTCATGTAATGATCATAGCTATGGCAATCCTCAAGTCCCACAAGAACAGTTTGGTTTCCTTAGTACTAGACTCATTGTAACAAACTTACGAAAAAAGCCTCATACAAACATAGAAACTTTATTGAGACATCATCACAAGTTTGAGCTATGCCTCCGCTTCTTCTAAGAGACTGGACCTAACTATTAGCTATCACAAAAACTTAGAAGAGCAATATGTCTGTTGTCTCTAAACCTTTGGGACACAAAATGCTATGAAACATGGGTACTTCGAAAAACATGTACTCGTACCAGGTACTTATCAGCGTATGGTACCTCGTACACGAAACACGTATCCAAATTTTATCTTATGAATTTTTGGCGCATTCAAAGGTACCTAATATATATCCAAGCTGTACCATACCTCAATTGAAATAATATTTTCTTCTAATAGATAAAACTCCTTTTACTAGATTTCTTTCTTATTTTTAATTTTATACTTAGCATGATTTTAAAATTAGATTATGATTTGTAAGTTATTTAATATATTGACATTTAATTTTGATTTATACCTTTACTTTTGGCAATAAATGTTAATTATAAGTTGGATCTTAACAACTCAAACCATTTAATTAATTTTTGCATTACTCTAAATTAAAAATAAATATTTTTTTACAAGTGTACCAAACCATACCAGTACTAGGTACGTCTGGGTACATTACCCATGTGCCAACTAGCACTTGCACAATATTATCTTTTCCTAAATTAAAGCTTCAAGGCAATCAATCCCATTTTGGGTAACTATGCATGCCAAGCGAAAGATGCTCCATTGTTTTTAAGGCACTGAAAAAGGCAAAACAAACAAATTCAAATGAATTCTCTGATTTCTTTCCCAAAGCTTTCAACTAACCAAACTATTAGGCGTGAATTCCTCAAAAAGATGTTAAGGAGATAACATAACACAGGCCATCAAACCGTTGAAATGAGCCCAAGTAATTTGTCTTAACCAAAAAAAAAAATTAAAAAAAGAAATAGGATAAATTTCACTTTATCTCCTAAACTATTGTTATTTTTCCAATATCATCCTCAACTTAAACTATTAATTTCATCTATTTAATCTTAAAGTTTCTGATTTCAGCAAATATGATTCAATTTGGGACAATGCATCCCAATCAGTAACCATTAAACTTAATTTGATGAGCAAAACCATCATTTTAAATTTTGAACAATTTCAGCCACACAATCAAGCACTCAATTTTTTATTCACTGTTTTGAAATGAGAAGAATATGAGTGTTTGGTTGTGGAGTGTTAGTTGTCTAATACTAAGACTCCATTTGTTTTGACGTAAGATGTTTTTGTTTCCAGTGTCAACCAAATGTCAAAACACAAAAACAAAAACAAAAACAAAAACATTTTTTTTTGTGTAAAATCAATATACAACAAAAATATTTTTTTTGTGTAAAACGTTGAAACAAATGGAACCTAAGTGAGTAACAAGATAACTTGTATGATTTAAGTAATAAATTTAATATTTTGCCCATTAATTGGACCATATCAACTGAAATTATGAAATTCATGAACAAAACAGATAGAATTGATAATTTAGGAATAAAGTAGAAAAAAAGGGGGCAAATTACAGCAATAGTCCCATTATTTTGTAGTCCCATTATTTTGACCCTCGTGTCATTTTGATCTATATTATTTCAACTGGCTCAATTTTGGCCGTTAATTTTTTCCTTCGTCTCGAATTGGTCTGATTGATTCCAATAGTTAGCATTTTTTTTTTTTAATGGCAAATGAGCTATATGTGTCATATTTTAGGGCTAAAACTAAACCACCTCAACCAACTCAGTAAACATTTTTCGTCAAAAACACAAAACCCTAACGAGATTATAAATTGGACAAAATTGACGCAAAATTTAAAATTAAAAAGTGACCAAAAAAACAGGAGAAAGCAGAAAACATCAATGCTCAAACAGCATATTTCTTAGTTTTCATAATCCAGAGTGAGATAGGGGTTAGGTTAGGTTACCTTGAGGATGAGGTGGGGATTGAACCAGACTTCATCGATGGAAGGAAGAGTACGATCGAGAAAAGCAGGCCTCAAGTAGACGAAAGTGTTGGCAGCGACGAGTGCGGCCGTGAGGGGGGGTTTACGATCGAGCCTGCAATACTCGCTCACTGCGTGCACTGCTAACAATGGAAGCATCCCTCTCGATATCCCTCTGCTACTACTACTACTATCCCTTCCTCTCTCCATTTCTTCTTCTTATTCTTGTTTGGTTCGAATCAAGAAGGAATGGAATGAGAGCTCTTTCTGGCGTCTCTTCCGGCAGATTCTCGCCGTGATCTGGTGACCGTTACACGCAGAACGTTGGTGATGCGTGTTCTAGGACTCTACTGCTTGGGATTTGGGGCTTTTTTTGTGATGAGTTTTGGGGGGTTGTTTGGTTGTTAAGAAAAGAAAAGCATAGAGCATTCCACACACTTCTTCCGCTACCCTTGTCCCGCCTTTAAACAGCTTGGTGATCAAAGAAAAGAAATGATGGTTAGGTAAGAAAAAAAAATTATAATTTTTAATTCTTATATGTGGATGAATAAAAAAAAAAATAAATGTAATTTTTTATTTATCCTGGTTGCATGGAGAAAATAAAATAAAAGAAAAGAAAGTATTATTTTATTTTAGGGTGATTTTACTTACACCACTCTTTTATCTCTTTATACCTTCCATTTTATTACATCACTTAAAAAAAATTGAATTCTCATTACACCTATTATATTATCAAAACAAACCCTATGATAAAAAACTCTTCAAAACCCATCTCTTTACACCCATACTTTGTGTTAGGCCTGTTCGATAATACAATACTAAACCATTTGAATTACTCTAGTTCCATGTTACCAGATAAAATTTTGTTTCCTAGCATTATGTTACCATTCAATTGGATAATATCAGTACGCTTCCCAACAAAGCCAGTAGAGTCCACATTGAAGTGCCTGTTTGGTCACACAATGCGAAACAATTTACAAAAATTCAGTGCTATAACGCCGGAATAAATTGTTTGTTCCAACCTTTTGTTACTATACATTTACAGAGCCACTTCCTTCCAAATAATGTAGTAATAATTTGTGCTGGGCCTGTTTGATAATAAAATGCTAGTAAATTTTAATTACTCCAATGTTATGTTGCTGGAAAAAATAGATTTGTCTAGCGTTTTGTTGCTATGCATTTACAGAGCTACTTTGTTCCAAATGATAATTTGGGTCTGTACGGTAATTTGATACCAGACTTATATTTTTTGTTTGATAATTTACCAAAAATGTATCTTTTATTTGGCAATTTGATACCAGACTTATATTTTTTGTTTAGCATTGTGATGCCGGACTATGTTATTTTGTTTGATTTCGAAACACTGAACAAAAGTTGCAGACCAGTCCAGAAAATTGAAACAAAAACCTACCAAACTAATAAAAAAGCTCACAATTTCACTTTTTTGATAGTTTTTCACCACCGTTTCTTCATCCATTGTTTTTTTTTGATGATCAAAACACTATGATTATCACTTTTTCCAAATAGATGTGTAAAAGAAAAGTTGAGAAAGGAAAAACAGAAGTAGGGATTGAAGATCAACGGGTGTAAGGAGATGATCAAATATATTTAATTTTAGTATTTTGTCCTTTTAAGTAATTTCACACATGGATAAATTTGGAAGAAAAAAACAATCTCATATAGAAGGTGTAAGGAGGTAAAAGAGTGGTGTAAGTAGAATCACCCTTTATTTTATTAAAATAACTTAGTAAAAATCAAAATTTTGTCTCAAGGTTGGTAGGAAATCGATAAGAAATCGAATAGGTGTTCAAGCTTAAGACTTAGGGGATAAAGTTAATAAATTATTTTTTCAATTTTTTTGGTAATATAGGTATTTTAGAAAAGTTTTATTAAGGCCTTATTTGTCATAATCTAAAAAGTCAAAAAGTCACTATCATATTTAAATCACATCATCTTATTTAGGTCACATCATCTCTTTATCACATCACTTCAAACTCAACCTATACTCAACCCATATTTCATAAATCAAAAAGTACACTTCTATACTATATATTAAGCAAAAGGGGGTTTTTAACCCCAAGGCCTGTGGGAGCTCCAATATCCCAATTTGAATTTTTTAAATTTTTTATTTAAAAAAAAAAAACTTAGCATTTATTGATTTGGTCAAAATTTCCTGATCAGCATTTATTAATTTTTTTCAATTCACATGTCTTTCCACATGCCTGCATTTATTGATTTGGTCAAAATTCTTTGATCAGTATTTAAAATTCCCAATACAAATAATTATAGATACAATCCGTGTATAATTAATGCAGTATCCTTTTCAATTTCTCTCATACGCTATGGTTAGTAATAAGATTGTTAAATTATTTTTATAAAAAATCTTAAAAAACATAATTCATATATTAAAAAAAATCTAAAAAAAATCTAAATATCTATAATTATTCCGTGCATAGCACGGGTGATATGCTAGTATTTAGATAATCACAAATCACCCCTAAATCTATTTTTTTTCTCACAAATCTTATTACTTTTGACGAAAAACAAAACATAATTAGTGAATTCTTTTCCGTCACTTCTCAATATTTCTCACTCACTTATAGCATATTTATCAAAGTAGCTAGGTGTCGTTTGGGAAGTGTATTGGCTTTTTGGATTTTTAATTTTTTTTTTTGACTATTTTAGCTTGAGGCTAAAAGACTTGGTTTAGAAATGATTTTTTGACGTTTTGATTTTTTTGTGAGGTGGCCACATGTGAAATGACCCAAATGCCCTTCAGGTTAAAGTACCAACCTGTGTGGGAGGCTGACAACCACGTGACCCTTGTGTTTGCTTTAATTTTTTTTATTTTATTGTTTTCAATTTGTTTTTTTTTTTTCCTTTCAGAAAAGGCATTTTATTTTTGTTTTTTTTGAAAATTACGTGGAAAATGAAAAACAATGGCGTTTTTTTTGTTGTCTTTTTTTTTATTATTATTTTTTTTTGTTTGTTTTGGAAAAGGCTTTGTTTCAATTTTTTTAAATTTTTTTTTTTTGTAAATGACGTGTAAAATGCTAATTTTGGATTTATTTTATTGTCTTTTGTTTGTTTGTTTGTTTTTTTTTTTTTGTTTTTTGTTTGTTTTGTTTTGTAAATGATGTGTAAAATGCTAATTTCGGATTTATTTTATTGTCTTTTGTTTTTCTTTTATTTTTTGAATTTTTTTTTCCCCAAATGGCTTTTTCATGTTTTTTATTTTACGCAAAAAAAATGTTAATTTCGATTTTATTAATGTCTTTTTTTTTGGGTTATTTTTTATTAGTTTTTTTTTTGTTGGAAAAGGCTTTTTTTGTTTTTTTTTTCTTCTCAAATGACGTGGACAATGATAATTTCGGCATTTTTATATATTTTTTTTATTTTTTCCTGTTTTTCGAAAAGGGTTTTTTGGAGTTATTTTTTTTAAATAACGTGGAAAACACTAATTTTGATTTTATTTACCGTTTATAGACATATATATTGTATATGATAATATACTTATGTACAACCTTTTCTGCGTGGCAAACTATTATATATTTCCTAACAATTCATTATTACGCATGCACACTAACTTGTCCCTCATGCGAAGGCGTACCAATGCCATATGCGGGTCCTCATCTCCAACCATTAAACCATCCTCGTCATGTTCAACTTCTAGTATGGCATTTACAAAAGCCATAGCCTCTTTCTCGTTGAAACGGGGATTAACAGTTGTTGGATTGCTGTATTTCGACATATATAATTATGTAACGCCATTGATGCACCTACTAATTGAACTTGCACATTTGCAAAATCATACCGAGACATGTTTCTAAGAAACCCCCATCGATTTTTCTAGACGCCGAAAATGCGTTCCACCACATTACGTAACGACGAGTGAACTTTGTTAAAGAATTCCCTAGAAGTGTTTGTTGTCCTACCCTCTTCACTAATGCAGAATTGTTGTTGGTAGTAACGGCTGCCTTTGAAAGGTGCTAGGTAACCTACCTGGTTCTGGTAGCCAGCATCGACAAGATAATATTTGCCTGCAGACAGTACCAGATTTTCAAACAAACCACCAAATTGTGTTTAATTTTTAATTAACGATGTTGTCTCATATATTATGTAACCAAATATTTTCAATGCAATGTGTTACCTTCTTCCAGATGTGGAAATGGGACATTCTCATTTGTTAATATCTCATTGAAGATGCGACTATCGTGCATACTTTCTTCCCATTCAAGCGAAACGAAGATGAAACACATGTCAAAATCGTACGCGGCCATGATATTTTGCGTGTGACAGTATTTCCTACCGAAATATGTTATGGCATTTGGCCCCGTAACCCATGCACTAACATGTGTTCCGTCTATGGCTTAAGTGACTCCTAGGGGTACATGTAATCATTAGTTTTCATATGTCACGTCCAATAAAATGTGCTTAAAAACTAATGATTTTATTGGAACGTTTTTCACTAGCCTATCACCCGTGCTATGCACGGGATAATTATAGATATTTTATATTTATTTTAGATTTTTTTAATATATAAATTATGTTTTTTAAGATTTTTTATAAAAATAATTTAACAATCTTATCACTAACCATAGTGTATGAGAGAAGTTGAAAATGGTACTGCAGTAACTATTTATGGATTGTATCTATAATTATTTGTATGATGGGATTTTAAATGTTGATTAAGAGATTTTGACCAAATCAATAAATGCAGACATGTGGAAAGACATGTGGATTGAAAAAATTTAATAAATACTGATCAGGAAATTTTGACCAAATCAATAAATGCTAAGATTTTTTTTTAAATAAAAATAAAAAATTTAGAAAATTCAGATTGGGATATTAAAGCTCTTACAGGCCTTGGGGGTTAAAAATCTCATTTTGCTTAATATATAGTATAGATAATATATAATATATAGAGGAGATCTTATAAAAAAAACGTATAGACATGAATGCCCTCCTATTTTATTGTGTTTACAATTATCTATATATGTGAGTTGTGATTTTTAAATATTTTTTTTTAAATGTCTTCTTTTTTTTCCTTTTTTTATATTATATTAAAGTTTAATATTTTGATAATAATCATATGTGTTGGACTTTTCAAGAAGTTTTTTTTATGTTTGTTCTTAATGCATTAAATTAAAGTGTTATTATGAAGGATAATAATCAAATGTGTTGAGACTTTTCAAGGAATTCATATGTGTTGGATTTCAAAGAATTTTTTTATGTTTGTTCTTAATGCATTAAAGTGTTATTATGAGGGTAAGATTTGGGAGTTGGAAGATGTTAATAAATGCTAAGATTTTTTTTTTAAATCAAAAAATCAAAAAATTTAGATTAGGAGATTGAAGCTCCTACAAGGCTTGGGGGTTAAAAACCCCCTTTTACTTAATATATAGTATAGACTAACCTATTATCCGTGCTATGCACGGGATAATTATAGATATTTATATTTGTTTTAATTTTTTTTAATATATAAATTATGTTTTTTAAGATTTTTTTATAAAAATAATTTAATAATCTTATTACTAACCATAGTGTACAGAAGAAATTAAAAAGACTACTGCAGTAATTATGCACAAGCTGTATCTATAATTATTTGTATAAGGGGATTAAATGCTAATGAGGGATTTTGACCAAATTAATAAATGTAGGCATGTGGATTAGAAAAAGTTAATAAATGCTGATTAGGGGATTTTGACCAAATCAATAAACACTGAGGTTTTTTTTTAAAATAAAAAATTTAGAAAATTAAGATTGAGAGATTGAAGCTCCCATAAGACTTGGGGTTTAGAAACTCCATTTTCCTTAATATATTTACAATTATCTATATATGTGAATTGCTATTTTTAAATGTCTTTTTTTTTTAAATGTCTTATTTTTTTCTTTTTTTATATTATATTAAAGCTTAATATTTTGATAATAATCATATGTGTTGGACTTTTCAAGGAATTAAATGTATTCTTTTTTATTATTATATTAAAGTTTAATATTTTAATAATAATCATATGTGTTGGACTTTTCAAGAAATTTTTTTTGTGCTTGTTCTTAATGCATTAAAGTGTTATTATAAGGGATAATAATCATATGTGTTGGATTTTAAAAAAAAAATTTATGTTTATTCTTAATACATTAAAGTGTTATTATGAGAGTAAAATTTGGGGGATAGGAGAAGTTAATAAATGCTAAGGTTTTTTTTTTTTTTTAAATCAAAAAATCAAGAAATTTAGATTGGGAGATTGGAGCTCCCACAAGGCTTGGGGTTAAAACCCCCTTTTACTTAATATATAGTATAGATATAGGTAGATAGATAGATAGATAGACATAGATATAGATAGATAGATAGATATAGATATGGCACATACCATTTATATGACATAAGGACCAAAGTACCGGGACAACTGCGGCAATTTGCCTTCATCTAAATTAAAGGGATTTAAAAAGTAAAAAAGAAAAATGAAAAAAAAAATTATAATATTAAAAAATGTTCACTAAAAAAATATAGATTAAAAATTAAAAATTAATTATTGAAAACTCCATACTAAACAAGGTAATGTTTTCTATTAATTTTGAAAATTAAAAAATAATTATTAATTTTTCCTCTATTTTTTTTTCTCACAAAAAAAATAGCTACATTAATTATCTTTTTTT
>NW_021025918.1:719635-744476 GCF_004153795.1 Camellia sinensis
TGACTGATTTATTTATTTAATAACAAAAATATTTCATAATCTCTCCCTCCTAATCTCTCTCACAAATTTTCAAAAAAAATATATTAAAACTTGCATTCATTTTCTCTTCCCCAAAAAATCAGATAATATTTTCTATTAAAGTTGTAGATATCTACCTATATTTTAGATATTATATTATAACATAACCAAAAAAACCAAAAAACTAAAAAAAAAAATCTTTAAAGTTTATCTAAATAAATTTTAAATCAATAAAACTCACATGTCTATCACATATCTAACTCACATCATAACTTACCTAAATAATAATAATTAAAAACAAATGGAAATCACAGATAAATTAAATTTTTAAAAAAGATACCCACAACTCCATCTTAAATAAATTGAAAAAAAAATACCCGAATAGAAACCACACAAAAATAAAAATAAAAATAAAAAAGATATATCTATCTATCTATCTATATATTAAGCAAAATGGAGTTTTTAACCCCCAAGACCTATGGGAGCTTCAATATCCCAATTTGAATATTTTAAATTTTTTATTTAAAAAAAAACTCAGCATTTATTGATTTGGTCAAAATCCCCTGATTAGTATTTATTAACTTTTTTCAATCCACATATCTTTCCACATGCCTGCAATTATTGATTTATTCAAAATCTCCTGATCAGCATTTAAAATCCCCTCATACAAATAATTATAGATACAATTCGCGTATAGTTACTGCAATACCTTTTTCAACTTCTCCCATACATTATGGTTAGTGATAAGAAAAAAAATCTTAAAAAACATAATTTATATATTAAAAAAAATCTAAAACAAATATAAATATCTATAATTATCCCGTGCATAGCACGGGTGATAGGCTAGCGTTGCAATTGGTTAAGTGACTCCTAGGGGTACATGTAATCATTAGTTTTCATATGTCACGTCCAATAAAATGTACTAAGTGAACGTTTTTCACTAGTAAATCAACATGAAAACTAGAGTACATTTTATTTTCGTGCATAGCACGGGTGGTAGTTTTCATACATTAAATCATATGTTACTCTTTAGTTTTCCAATAAAATGTACTAAGTGAACGTTTTTCACTAGTAAATCAATACTGCAGTGAACGTTTTCATATTTCCGTTAGAACCCGTGCTATGCACTGGTTGTGTTTCATATTTCCGTTAGAACCCTTGAATGGTAGGTATTTCCAATAAAATATCTATCATTAGTTTTCATATGTTACTCTTTAATTTTTTTTAATGTGATTTACTTGTTACTTGCAAGCGTTGCAATTGGTTAAGTGACTCCTAGGGGTACATGTAATCATTAGTTTTCATATGTCACGTCCAATAAAATGTACTAAGTGAACGCTTTTCACTAGTACCTTGAATGGTAGGTATTTTCGTTTAGACCGCACATATGGATGTATACGATGCTGACTATATGTGGGCCTGCAATGTACAACAGTGAATTCTTTCATCGCCGTCAATACATTATGCACGTGCTGGGACACAATCTCTCCCGAATGTTGGAACTGTTCTTGGATTTGCCGATTTTGCGACCCTTGCAACACGTGAATAAACATTGCAGCGCTTTCTTCAACAGCTAAGCCATGTGGATGTTACGGTACTGGTAACCCAAAATTAGTTACTAATGTGTGACACAAAGCTGCAAATACGTCCTTCGGCATGGTCACATTTTCCTCAAATCGACCCATATGGCCCGCATATAGTTCGGTTATCCATGCATGCCGCATCAAAATTGAAGTGCGATATGGCATTTTAGACATGTGTTTTTCGTACCACTCTTGCACATGCCGGCATGCTTCTACAATTGTCCAATTGTTTTGTTGTTGCAACTGTATATGGCCATTTGGTTAAGTATTTCCCTTAAATCCTGATTGTTGCTTCCATCTCTCGGATTTATCACGTCGATTCAAGTGTAACCTATAACAGTGAGACGGTTTGATTTAGTTTACACGTGATGCAGTGAGTTTAAGGAAATTAAACCTTGTAATTACATATTGAAAACATCGTTAACACTATTACATCACCATGGAATATATGATGCGTAACAGTAACATACAATTGCACATAAAATTTCCCAAATAAACAAACAGAGAACTTGGTGGTAAGTGATAATACACAAACCAATAAAACGAAACATTGCATTACCAATACAACCATATCAACGGAAAAATAACATAACAATAAACAAAGAAATAAATCCTTAAACAACCAACACACAGCAGGCAGCCGGTGCGCATGTAATGCCCATTAAAAAAAAAACACAATCATTCTATTCCAGCTAAAAAAACACACAAACATTCTACGTAAGCGTCGAAAAACGGGCACAAACATGCAAATATTTTTGCACCAAACCTGGGGAAAAAAAAGGAAAAAAAATGAAAAAAACACGCACAAACATCCTGTTTATTTTAAGTCTAACACAAACACAAGTAAAAGTTTTTTAAACCAAGATTATGAGAACGTATACATCAGTATTTCTCTATTTTAGAAACTAAGAGCCCTGAATAGGTTCGCAAATGGCGCCGCCACACTACACTGCATCTGCTTATGTGTTAGCCAGCCGACAATGTGGTCGTTATTAGGTTGGCACATCATCACCTCCCGGTAATTGCGTTATCTATCAATGTCGAGGCAAAATGGAATAGCGGCATACCGAGAAGGGTAGGAATGTTCCTCAACCGATGCTTGCACTCCAAAATTGTGTACAGTGATTCGTTACCTACGAGGTGCCTGACCATAACTTGCTGATTCTAGGTACGAACCACATTTGTCAGATTGTTCATGCTTTCCACAATAACTGAGGCCCCAGTTGTGACCTTCTTCGACTTTCCACAGCTTGTTGATGGAATCCGTTTCCTTTTCTCGTTACCAGTCGGAACAGGTTCAATTGAAGAATCTGAATCGATGTCCTCTGCTCGTGCAGGTATCGAATCAACAAATGGCTGGGCTCCGAGATTGTTCACAGAATCAGATGAGACGTCGGTCGCTTCAGTAACTTTTTCTCTCGAGGTCCAATGGTGCTTACCAGCAGCTGTTGCCCCTATAAATATCGTTTCCTTCAACTCTCGATGTTCCAATGTTTTTTTCCTGAACTTGGCACACACCTTGTTTGTCTGCAAAAATGGACAGTGTAGAAAAATAAAACATTACATGCAATATGGAAAATTTTTACTAACACCAAAAACGTGAAAATTTATTGCTAACAGGAAAAAATGTAATGAAAAAAACATAAGCAAATTACATTGTACTTACCGATTCAATCTTGTCCCACCACTCATCCGATACCTGAAACATACCAGTTTCGCTAGCAAAACCAATCCCTGACACCCCTCTGCTAGAATCCATCAACTTCTTCCAAGCATTCCAATCTTTTTTCAGGGCCATGTATTTATTCTTCAACTGTTTCAGGCCATATTTTCTTCCTATTTTTTTCTCGAATTTTCGTGCCAACAAATTGTACCCAGCTTGGTTTAGGACTAGGAATGATCGATTTCCTTTTGTAATCTCATCGACAAAAAGCTAAAGGAAAAGTCGGATTGAGTCACTGTCCCATGATGCCTTGTGGTTGAACTGTTTGTGTGTCACTTCTACACTGTTTGATTTCTCTGAACAAATGCCTTTATTTTTGATTGTGTACGAGGTGAAGTACGTATCGAAGCCATTTACACTAACCACGTAGCAAAGGAAACTAATTTATGGGTGAAAATAATCATCATCACCAATGTTGCTTGTTACAGACATACATGTAAGACCATAGCACAGTAATTTGAAATGGTTGCCACATGAACAGTGTATGATGATTGCACATTAAAAACAATAACTAGATGTTACGTTGGACAGTATATAACCATTGCACATTAATTAACATAGCAATACAGACACATAACATTCATGTAGAACGAATTTAAACATCAGAAGTGAAATAGCACATAAGACTAGTCATTAATGTCTACGCCAAACTAGTCATGCAACGCAAGTCAAACTTATTTACATAACAGGCAACATCTGTACAACCTCATGCAATATTCCTTACATACATAACAACAAAAGGACAACGACAATGCATAGCACGTAGACGATGGTCTTAAGGAGATGCAATGATTGTTGAAGTTGTATGACATCATCCTGCAATTGAATGACAATGTCATTTCTGGATGACGCATAGTCTGTGCTCTGTTGCCTAGGTTCTTCGCATTAACCAATCCAGCTGACACAGGGCTGGCGAGTGCAAATGACAAAGCTATTAGTTAATTGGTTCATAATCAAATGCAGTTATGACCGTTAATGAATTGGGCACTCACCACAGGGCGGGACATGCAAAGTAGGGACACCTTGGATTTTTGGTCGACTTGGATATCTTAACAATACATTGGTCATAGCCACAGGCACACATCCAACATGGCCATGTACTGGAAGTTGCAGTAGAGGTAAACAAAGCCATGCTATGTTTGCTGACTGGGCGAAAGACTAACATGTAGGTGGCACATTATTAATAGTTTTGGAAAGTGTAAGATTGTTAAAAATTGAGGAATGTCCCCATTTGTTATTTGGAAATGGGGTTTTACAACAGGGAAAATGTACGTTTTCAATTATAAATTTCTCTGTTATGTGAAATTTGAGCATTTTCCTATAAAACACGAATAACATAAATCTTAGCTGGAATTCGTCTCCATTTCCATTTTTCACTTAATGTATAACTGATTAGATTCGATCTATCCTTCTAAAGAAAGATACAAATAACCAAATTAACATCAGTATTTCTCTATTTTAGAAACTAAATTTCATGTGTTATATCATAGGTGTACTGTTCCGCTTGCACTAAAATTTGTCATGTTAATGGAGGGGTCCTAAAATTTGTATGTCATAAAACATAAATTGCACATAATTTAAAACCCATATCGAAACCATGACAGTTTCAGTGAAGAGATAAATAAATAATTCGTCAATCAAAAAGATATCCCAACATTTCCACGGAGCAGAGTCACAAATAACGTAATCCAAAAGTTCCAAGAGAAATATGAAATAAAACCCTAACCCAACATTTGCAATGTAAAAACCCAAATCCAAACCATGACTATATTAATAGATAAAAATACACATTTCACCGGAAGAAAAAGAGAACATCGAAAAGGCAACCCAACATTTCCATGGAGCAGAGACAGAGGGAAAAAAACATTTAATTCATGTTGGCAAAAATAAAATTCATTCATGTTATTCCTTTCAATCCAAAAAATAATTAATTTTTTCCACACAATTAATTCATGGTAAGTGTTGTTTGTTCATGTTCAAAGGTTAATTTATAAATCCCAAATAAAAATTCAAATTCACATCTAACTTATGATATGCTTCTGTGTTGTCATCGTTTCATCAAGATAGAACAAAGAATTCGAGCAACTCAGAAAAATAAATAAAACAAAAACATGTGCCTCAGTTGCACAAATATTATCAGACTTTGTGAAAGGGTTATCAGAACCTCAATTACAAACAATTCAGAAGGCCATGGTGAATTAATTGAATTTTGCGACATGGTGCAAAAAAAAAAAAAAAACAACATAACAGAAACAGAAGCACAATACAAAAAGGAAAATTAACAAGGGTTAACAAAAAAGTCAAATTGCCATGGTGAAAGGGTTAAGAAAAAAGAAAATTTTGCGACATGGTGGAGAAATATGTAATAAAAACCCTAACCCAACATTTGCAATGTAAAAACCCAAATCCAAACCATGACTATATTAATAGATAAAAATACACATTTCACCGGAAGAAAAAGAGAACATCGAAAAGGCAACCCAACATTTCCATGGAGCAGAGACAGAGGGAAAAAAACATTTAATTCATGTTGGCAAAAATAAAATTCATTCATGTTATTCCTTTCAATCCAAAAAATAATTAATTTTTGCCACACAATTAATTCATGGTAAGTGTTGTTCGTTCATGTTCAAAGGTTAATTTATAAATCCCAAATAAAAATTCAAATTCACATCTAACTTATGATATGCTTCTGTGTTGTCATCGTTTCATCAAGATAGAACAAAGCATTCGAGCAGTTCAGAAAAATAAATAAAACAAAAACATGAGCCTCAGTTGCACAAACATTATCAGACTTTGTGAAAGGGTTATCAGAACCTCAATTACAAACAATTCAGAAGGCCATGGTGAATTAATTGAATTTTGCGACACGGTGCAAAAAAAAAAAAAAAACAACATAACAGAAACAGAAGCACAATACAAAAAGGAAAATTAACAAGGGTTAACAAAAAAGTCAAATTGCCATGGTGAAAGGGTTAAGAAAAAAGAAAATTTTGCGACATGGTGAGATTTTAAAAAATAAATAAAAAGTAGCAGAATAAAATGCTAGAAAGATTTAATTTAATTAATGTTGGTAATAAACAGAAACTGAACCTTAGTTACAAAAAAAATTTGAATTCATGTAGGCATAAATCAGAAACAATTCAGAAGGCCAAAAAAAAAAAATTTAATTCATGGTCGCAACAAACAGAAACAATTCTGAAGGCCAAAAAAAAAAAATATTAATTCATGTTGGCAAAAATAAAATTAATTTATGGTGTTACTTAAAATCCTAAAAAAATGAATTTTGGCAAAAAATTCATTCCCGTTTCAGTGTTGTTCCTTAATGTTGACAGAGTTAATTTTTTAATCCTAACAAAATTCATTCCTGTTCAGTGTTGTTCCTTCATCAATTTTGCAACATAGAAACAAAAATTATACCAATTTCACAAAAAAAAAAAAAAAAAAAAAAAAAAAAAAAAAAATGAACCACAGCAAAATAAAATTTGTGAAAGGGTTATCAGAAGCTCAATTTAAAAAAAAAAATTGAAACAAAAAATTAACAAAAAAGAAAACATAATTTACAAAACCTGAACATGCAAAAATTGACCATTCAAACAAAAGAGATATCAGATCTTTAGTTTCAAAAAAAAAAAAAAAACAAAGAAAAGAAAAACAAAACATGATCCTATGCACAATATAACCACAATACAACCAAAACATTTGTTGAAGTTATATGCTGAAAATTAGAATTTGTAGTTTACAAAAAAAAAAAAAAAAGGAAAAAGAGGAAAGGTTTTGTCATAATTCATGACAGATCAGTGGGTTTCCCACATGCCAAAATAAACATAAAAAAAAAAAAACAATGGAGGAAAATTTTTAAGCTAACATATAGCAATGGCTTTCACAAATGATGGTTGAGGGAGACGAATTTATGCAAAAAAAAAAAAAAAAAAAACAATGGTAATACAGAAAACCAACAACTACCTGACGATTGGTGGTGTTTGGGAGGGTGATTTCTCTTTCGACGCCGCAAATGTGTACTTGGGCGACGTTCGGCTCAGTTCAGATCTCCGCGAGTATGATGCGACGCCGATGATTTGTACTATGGTGGCGATCGACTTTGGCAAACTTCACGAGATGGCTTCCAGTCTCAGCGTTGCTGATTCGCCTTTGTCGCTTCAGCATGTGTTTTGCCCTAGAGTGTTTGTGTGTGTGGTGAGGTGGTGAGACGTGTATCAGAGTGAGAGGGGGCAGTTTGGTAATTTTAACCTGCCATGGTTTCAACATTTCCACGTGAAGCTCATTTGGATGGTAATGGCTAAATTAGCCTTTTTTGGACGGTAGTGGCTAATTTAGCCCAAAATCGTCTTCCCAATCGACACCTAAATGTTTAATCAAATTGTAGCCAAAAACCTACTTTTCTATTTTAGCTAACTTTATTTTTCTTGTCATGCTCTAACAAACTCTCCATTTCTTTCTCCATTCAATTTAAATATTCCTTATTTTTTCAAAAAAATCATATTTTTCAAATGGACACTTAACGGTCATATTTTTTAAATAGAAACTTTTATAACAATCATATTTTCAAATGAATACTTTTGCAACGGTCATATTTTTTAAATAGAAACTTCTATAATGGTCATATTTTTCAAATGAATATTTTTGCAACGGTTATATTTTTGAAATAGATACTTTTCTAACGGTCATATTTTTCAATATAAATAAGATCATTACTCTTTAATTTTCATCCACCTCAATCTAGTTTTCTTTAACATTAAGTCTTTATTTTCTCATTATGCATCACAATTCTGTACGCAATATGATTATCAATGAGTCTGACTCCGATGATGAGTTAGAGATAGTTTCAGTAGTCAATATGGAGGAAGAATCAAGATCACGTCGTGGTTCTATACAACGTTGTGTGTTCATTAGGCATAATATTTTACAAGGCCACCAAAGACTTTTTCTTGACTATTTTGTTGAATCACCAATATATCCTCCTAATGTATTTCGAAGAAGGTTTCGGATGAATCATACTATTTTTCTCTGTATTCATTCTACAATAAAAGCTCACGAACTGTATTTTGTTCAAAAAAGAAATGGTGCTCGAGTACTTGGTTTGTCCTCTTATCAAAAGATGACTGCTGCACTTAGGATGCTCGCTTATGGAGTAGCGGCTGATTTTATGGATGCATATGTAAGGATTGAAGAAAGCACTGTAATGAAAAGTTTTAAAAAAATTATTAAAGCGGCGGTTGCAATTTTTTCTAATGAGTATTTATGACCACCATACAAAAATTACATTGCTAGATTGCTAACAATTGGCCAAAGCCGTGGATTCCCTGGGATGTTGGAGAGCATTGATTATATGCATTGGAAATGGAAGAATTGTCCAACTGTATGGAAAGGTATATATTCCAGTCATATTCATGAACCTACAATTATTTTAGAAGCAGTATCATCATATGATCTTTGGATATGACATGCATTTTTTGGGTTATCGGGGTCTTATAATGACATCAACGTACTAGGCCAATCTTTTGTATTTACCAAGCTTGTTGAAGGGCGTACTTCTCCTGTCAATTACTCTATCAATGGTAATGATTATACAATGAGATACTATCTAGCAGATGGTATATACCCTCAGTGGTCAACATTTGTTAAAACAATTCCATCTCCGCAAAGAAATAAGAGAAAACATTTTGCTGCAGCTTAATAGTTGGTAAGGAGAGATGTAGAACGTGCTTTTGGAGTTCTTCAAGCATGATTTGCAATTGTCTGTGGACTTGCACATTCTTGGGAACGTAAAACACTTAAGAACATTATGAAGGCATGCATAATACTGCATAACATTATTGTTGAAGATGAGCGAGATGTTAATGAAATAGAAGACTTTGACTATGAACAAATCGATGAAAATCCCCATGTATTTGTTTCACATGAGCATACAACTAAACTTATGGAATTCATTCGACACCATCATCGCATTAGAAATAGAGAAACTCATTCTCAACTACAATCGGACCTTGTCAAGCACTTGTGGCAACTACATAGTCAATCATAGCAACTTGTAATTTTAAATTTCGTGGTCACATGATGAAAAATCATTAGTCTTGATTGTAATTTAAAATTTTCCAAGCATTAATAACTACATAATTTTTCTCTCAGTATTCTTTAGAATTTTTACAGAAGGAGACTATAAACTTCAATTGCAAATTTAAGATCTGATGCATGCCCTGCAATTGCAAATTTGCAACCAAAGCCTGTCTGATAAAGGATTAGATAAAAATACAATGGAGGTAAATTTGGCTTGTATCATAGGCATGGGCTACAGTAACTCATCAGCCAACTCAAATTGACCACCCAGCAGCAACCACATCCTACATCAGCTCTGTAGCAATAGCAACATCAAACTAGCATTCACTCTATAGCAAGAACAAAGTACTAGCCTCACCAAACTAGACTCAACTCAATATATAGCAGCATCAAACATCAGTAGCATACAGCTCAGTAAACTAATTATTGAGATTCACTCCCATAGAAGCAACAAGGCACATTCCATCCAAATGGCTAGCCTCGCCAAACATTGAAGGCAGATCACAGATCATAGGGCTGGACTCAACTCCCCTGCCTAAAACAATATTGAACCAAATAACGAGGTGCCACCACAGCTGAGCCAAGCAGACCAACAAAATAGAAATATATTCCAATAAAAACTAACTATTTATCTAGACAACAAACATACACATTCTAATTTATCTAGACTTCCTACACATTTGGAAGCCTTAACAGACCACAAAAGATGTCCAACTTCAACCAACGAACAAATAATCACCAAAAATAAACATGGGTACACCAAGTTACTTATAATCCAGAATATAGATGCCCCTAAGTAGTCATTTATTCATCATAGCAATGTAAATCAATACTTAACAAAAAAAGTGCACTGAACCATGGCATTGTTCAACAAAAACATGAAGGCCTTGTTTGGTTTGTATTTCTCAAAAAATTTTATTTACTCCACTTTGATGCATTGATTCAATTTGAGCAAAGAACCCACAAAACTTATTTGTTCCAAGTTGAATAGTTGACCACCAATTCATTAAAGAATTCTGATTGTGTTCAGAATTAAAAGTCTTGTACTTGTGGAAATACTTCCAAATTCTATTCCAATATGTCTTGTGTTTTTGCTCATTTCTGTGTACTACATCCAAACTTGTATTGAGCCATGTCGATACAAGGAGATTGTCTTATTCTGTGGTGAAGTTGCCACCACATTGTGATTTCTTTGTGGCGGATTATATTTGGGTTTACAATGGAGACTTCTGCCTAGCCACTTTTGCATATTGGCTAACATCGACCCATTTGATTTGGAGATTGCATCATAAATTCATCTAAAAGGTTGGATCCCCCTTGTAATAGATTGGTGAAGTATGCATCCATTAGTGTTTGAGAATCCATCCTTACAGAAAATATTAAAGAAAGTCAAAGCTTCTTCACATGTACAACAAAAGTAGAGTAGCATATTAACAATTGAGCAATTATATTGTCATAACCCAAACCCGCCCCTATAGGTTTAGCATCGTAACTAGCCAGTAATTTTTAAATTACCAAAGACCTTTGAACAAAATAGTATATAAACAGGGGCTGCGGAAGCAAATGTACTAAACATACATAGTCAATACAGCTGTGTAGACATACATGGGATAGAAAATTTTCGAACCAACTTATATTTATATATATATAGATGTGGCGTCAAAATGCATTAGTCACACGTCACTGAAGCCACATATACAGAACTTCCAAAACATGTTCAGATTAAACATAATCATCAGAAAGTACAAAAATCCTAAAGGCTCAAAACTTGGTCAGATCTCAAAAGGAGAACCTCCACGGGAGGCAGGACAGCTGACTGACTCCAGAACTTGCCAGACAGCAACTTAGGCCTGGTCACGCGCCTGTTCACCTACATACATACAAATAAATAGTGAATGGAAACCCAATGAATAATAACAAGGTAAAGGGCTTTAATGAATGATGTCCATCACAGAGTTAAAAATCAGAGCTTATATCAGAAACATATTCTTATCGGAAACAGAGTCTTATGCATATTCAGAATTCAAATCAGAAATGGATTCAGATACATGTTCATATTCATATTCATATTCATATTCAGATTTTGCATAAGATCATACGTGGTACACCCATTAGCTATCATATCAACTTGGTCCTGAGATCCACATGTGTAGTCGGTATCGACGACCATAAAGGTCCATATCTTGCGCACAAGTAGCCATGGTATTGTTACCCCCAGGCAAGGGCCACGTGAATATAAGCCTTGGTATTGTTACCCCGAGGCAAGAGCCACGTGAATATAAGCGACGATATTGTTACCCTCGGGCGAGGGCCACATGCATATTGGCCACGGTATTGTTACCCCCGGGTGAGGGCCACGTGAACTAAGGATGCCACAAGTACATTTTAGAAAAATGGACATTCGTTCATAATACATAAAATAGCAGTTCAGAAAACATATCGTATCATATCAGTCGGAAAATACTTGTAATTAAGCATAGCTTTACAGAGTGAGTTATTACTCACAGTTAACAGATGGCTCCAAGTAGACGAGTAGAGTAGGTAATTCATTTAACTCATGGCGCGTGACCTACATAACATGACAGAGACTTACATTGAAACACACGCTCGAATTGCACATAACACATTTTCTTGTCCTAAGTGTGTTTCTAACCTTTATCCTCATTATAGTGTCTTAATCATGGCCTAGGAATGCTTAGGATGGAATGAGGATGCAAAAATGCACTTGAAAACATTTTTTAAAACTTGCTGAAAACAGGGTCCACACTCGAGCGTGGATTTTCTCACTCAAGTGGACATGCAAAATGTGAGGGTCTGCTCGAGTGTAACTTCCTTCGCTCGAGCGGTCTGTAAATTTTGAAAAAGTACTGGTTGCTTGTTTTTCAAGCTCGACGGACACTCGATCCCCGCTCGAGCGTGAGACTCAGACCCTCGCTCGAGCGTGACTTTTGTTGCTCGAGTGTGCTGTAAAACATATAAACTTCTGGGTACATGCATTTCATGCTCGAGCGGGACTTAGGTCGCTCGAGCGGAAGTGCACACACTCAGAGTGGTCGCTCGAGTGTGAACTCCTACGTTCGAGCATAGATGCAAATTCTGGAATTTCTAGATTTGATCTCCCAGCTTCAAATTCGAACTAAACACTTCAAAGCTCAACATTTTGGGCCAAAAACTTGAGGAATCACATGTGAACTTGGAAAACATGATGAGGTAAGAATCATTACTCAAAATCAAGAACCAATTGACATATAATTATGTAACAATTCAACTTAAAATGCAAGAACATGCTCTATATATGTCATGCATTGTCACGACCCAAACTCGCCCCTATGAGTTTAGCACCGTAACCGGCCAGTAATCTGAGATTACCGAAGGCTTGCTTAACAGTAAGACAGTAATACAGAGTACAAGGGCTGGCGGAAGCCAAAACAGTAATTACAAGATGTCCAATGAGCTGTGACAGTCTGTATGCAAAAAGACTTTTCATATATATATATACATTCAGAACAAAACAGTACATACATACATCATATACAGATATTCAGGTTAGGGACCGGATCCTTACCATAACAATACAGTACGATAACATTCAGTCTATACAGCAATTACAAAACAGATACAAAAAGGGGGGAAACTAAAACACCCCAAAAGCCCTAGCTTGAAGGACTTGGAACCTCTCAGTGAGGCAAAGTGGTTGGCTCGACAAAACTGGAGTTTACCCTGACGCTTCTAGCAACGGTCCGGTGCCTGTACACCTACATATATATATATATATATATATATGAGCAGTGAGCTAAAACCTAGTGAATAACATATGCGTAAAGAGGTTAAGAATGAATGTCCTTTCAGTATTGAAAACAGTTATTTATTAGTATATCAGTCATTCAGTTTGTGACTCATAATTCATGCCATACAGTAATTCAAAAACTATAATAGTCATATATGGTACACCCAATAGCAAAACAGTACAGTAGGTCTTAACAGACCGAACAGTCAATGATGGCCATCAGTAATGGTTCCAAACATGGGAACCGACAGAGATCTCTGTAACAGTAGCAGTAATAGTTCAGTAACAGTAAATTTCTATGGATGCCACGAATACAGTTCACAAATAGGACAAACATTCATTCAGTAAACAGTGTTATTTCATAAAGCAGTACAGTCATTGTTCAGAAAATAATCTCAATTGAACATATCTTTACAACATTGTTACTCACAGAGTTCTGGGCTACAGATAAGCTAGTACTCGTCCTCGGATGCCAACCCTACACAGTTACAGAGTGAACACACACTAAGCTACACAGTTGAAAAAATAATAACTTAATCCTTATCTTGACTTGGTGTGGTTCTACATCACTATCCTCATTAAGATGCCTTAAACTAGGCCTAAGAATGCCTAGAATGGAATGAGGATGCAAAGATGCACTTTAAAAATATTTTCAGAATTTTCAGAAAACAGAGGTCCCGCTCGAGCGCGGGTTTCCCCGCTCGAGCGGACATGCAAACAAAAGGCTCCGCTCGAGCTTAAACTTTCCCGCTCGAGCGGACTGCAAAAGTACTGGATGTGTGAAAATCACGCTCGATGGGCGCTCGACACCCGCTCGAGCGTGTGACACAAGTCCTCGCTTGAGCGTGCAAAATCCCGCTCAAGCGGACTGTAAACATAACAAAAGTGCTGGATGCGCGAATTTCCCGCTCGAGCGCCACTTACCCCGCTCGAGCGGGAGTCCAAAATCTGGAATTTCCAGATTTGAACCTCAAGCTCAAAATCAAGTTTCAATATACCAAATTCGATCCTTTTGGGCTAATTTTCTGGAAAACACTTTAAAATTCATAGTATAACATGATTCAAAGCTCAATTTGTAAAATTAAGGCCCAAAGGTGAGTCAATTAAACCCAATTTCAAACAAAACTTTATGAACGAAATAAGAACTTTACATGCATGTGTTCAATAAATTCAAGGCTTCAAATACATGCTCAAATGAGCTCATTACCTCAAAAATAAGATGAATTCATGAACTAAACTTAAGATATGACATGCATGTGAGGAATTTATGAACTACAACCTCAAAACCTCACAATATGTACATCCATGCAAGAATTACAACTTAATTCAACAATCTTAACCAATTCTAGACTTTGAATCACTAATGTCACCATGGACCATGCTAGAACAACTCAAATACACAAATGAGAGGATGAATCTCCTACCTTAAGTCTTGAATGCAAGATAAGGGAGCTCAATAAGCAAATTACTCTTCAATTCCTATAATTTCCAAGCCAAACCTTCAAGTTGAACCCAAATTCTCTCACTCAAGTCGGTTTTGGTCTCTCACAAATGGACAAGGATGATGTGTAGCATTGATAAGTCAAGACTAAACAATTGTCTAGCAAAGCCCACTAATGGCAAAATGGCAATTAAGTCCAACTCTTGTAATTTAGCTTTATTAAATCTAATTTAATCATACCAAATCACATTTTAATTAAATATGCCATAAAATCACATAAATCCCAATTAGCGTAAAACATTAATCAATTTCAGATTCAGTCGCCAATAAGGCCTTCAATTTGCAATTTAAAGCATAAAATATGAACAGATAATTTAACAGTCAATAGATAGAATTGCATTCAAACTAACACAATCAATCAATCAGTTTAGTAATTCAGTCAGTCAGTCAATTAACATGCTTAATCATAGATTAGCACTAATCAGTAGTGTTATCAGTAAACAGTGCTGAGGGTTGTTACATGCATGTAATCACCTAAGTTCTTAGCCTCTAATACTTGATCAAATGAGGCTCAAGGGTGAGAAATGTTATAAATTCTTCAAACCATGCTAGATTTACAACATACATGAGAGGAAAGTCTTTGAAAACATCTTCAAAATGTCTTAAATATGCATACATGTATGGAATGACTTATCTTCCTTAAATTTAAACTCAATCCCTACATGAATTCATCTAATTCACTTGAATCCTTGTAAAATCTAATTCAAATACACCATTAAGAGTTTGACCTCTTACCTAGAGTTCAAAATTCCCTTAGATTCTAGCTAGGCTCAACAATCTATCACCAATCCTTTCCAATTCTTGATCACTCTTAGCAATTCTCTCATTCCCTCATTGAGTTAAGCTCAAGCTTCTCCATCTCCCTTTCTCACACGCTTGGAGCTTAAAGGTGAGGAAAATGAGGTGCAAAATTGAGCCAGTGGCGTCATATATGGCTTATTTGGTGATAATTAATCAAAGTTAATCAAATGGCATCAAATCAATCTAATTTAATCGCTCCGAACCGAATTTCAATTGGACCCTGTCAATTTTGTGATTGGATGCCAATAAGGCCTTCGATTCACAACATGTAACAGAAATTTCAAACAGATACTCCTACAATGAAGAGATAAAACACAACTAACGCAACACATATGCAATTAATTCAAAATATGATCTTAATAACTTATTAGGCATATTAAATCATGGATTATCGTTAATCTTGAGTCGGGGTTGTTACATATATGAAAATAAAATGTGTTAATTCCTGTAGACCACTTATCAAACTAACTAGTTAGTAGGGCTAATGCTCTAATTGGTTCATTGAAATAAGATGAAATGGAGTGAAAGAGTCCTTGCTTAGGCTTCCCTATGAAATGATCATTCCATTTCAATGGTGAATGATGATTCAATTTACAATGTATTTTCATTAATTTTTAATCAATCAAACATGAGAATGAACATTTTGATAAAATGATAATTCCAGTTCGTTTCATTCCAATGAACAAAATAGTACCTACGAACTTCTCAAATTCGAAAATTATTACGTCCTATCATTAACTAGATAAGACTAACGGAAAAAAAAAGAAGAAAAAAAGAAGCCCTAATCTAGCTTATCAAGGTTACTCATTTGACAATAACATTGTAAAACTCATCATCCCATTTAAGACCAAATTGTAAACAATTCAGGTTTGCAGATATCTTTGAAGAATAAATGTAAGAAAATTGATAGAGTACTCTGTTTTTACTTAATGACCTTAATGGAATATAAAAGTTGGGAGGAAAAGTCATTGAGTCTAACATCAAAAACATGTTCACCAACATAGACATGCTCCACCTTTGGTTATTGTTATTTTAAAAAACAATGCATTACAATAAATTATCCAAAGCATTTTATAGTGCTGTGTAAATTCTACCCAAAGTAATATGTATAAAGTTTGAATTCCAATCCTACACAACAGTAGATTCATTACGGCAATTCAACGAACACCATGCAAGCAATTAAGAAAATTCACAACTCCTCCACATTCAAAGCAATATTGCATAAAGTTTGAAACTCAATCCTACAAAGCAACATATTCACTGTGGCAATTCAACAAACATCATGCAAGCAATTAAGAAAAATTCACAACTCTTGAAGCTCTAAATTCAATATTCAGTTTAAACCTTTCAAATATATCATTAAAGTATCCAACCCCCCATTAGCACAATATTGTTGAGCTCCCACATAGGTCTCTAATTGACTGGTTTCCTAAGAAGAAAGTTCCTACAGACGGCCCATTAGCACAATATTGTTAGGCTCCTACATAGGTCCCCAGTTGACTGGCTTCCAGAGAAGGGAGTTCCTACAGATGGTGCCAAATGAAGCAGCCAACTGCCTATTAGCACAATATTGTTTGGGCATACCTTCACGACTTTGTTGGGCATACCCTTACGACTTTGTTCTTTCCTTAGGAAAAGGCCTTGTGCTAATTTGAAGGAGTTAGTCAACTTATATAGTGGAGTGTGATTTCCTCATGGAGTGATGTGGAATGGACACCTATTGGGCTTCCACATAGGTCTCTAGTGGATTGGCTTTTTGAGAAGGGAGTTTTCACAGGCAGCACCAAATGAAGCAGCCAACCCCCCATTAGCACAATATTGTCCGCTTTGGGCGTACCCTCACGGCTTTGTTCTTTCCTTAGGAAAAGGCTTTATGCTAATTTGAAGGAGTTAGTCAACTTATGTAGTGGAGTGTGGTTTCCTTACGGAGCAATGTGGAATGGACACCTATTAATCTCCCACATTTATTACTCAACATTCAAAATCCAATTCAAATTCTTGATCCAACAATCCAATCATTGAAAGATTGATTCAATATTAAGTTAAGAGATCAAAAAAAGAAAAGAAAAAAAGAGGAGGAGAGAGAAATTGCACCATTGCTCAAGAGTTTATGATTTTAGTCCAATAGCCGAGTCTTTGTTGCTGGTTATTTGTAGCGAGGGATCTGGTTTTGATAAAAACTGTCGATTACGTTGCCGAGTTTGATGGAGCAAGGATTTTGTGTCTTTTTCTGTTTTTTCAGTATAAAATAACTAAGATACAATTTTAAGAAGTTTGATACGGATGTTAGAGCGTATCCAAAGCTTACTCTTTATTTTATTTTATTTTTTTATATCAAATTTAAATTTGATGAAATAAGTAAACTTTTGTCGTTTCAACCATGGTATCAAACCCATATCAAATGAGGGGAAATCCAAAGCTTTCATCAAATTGAGGGAGGTTTCAACGTTTCATCAAATTGTTGCAAGTAGCCGTACACCAGACGACATGCCGATTGTCCTCCTGAACAACCATGTGCTTGTAAAATTTCCCATAACTGATCAAAAGGATGGACGACTGGGAGGATATCTTTCCAGACAATTTACACAAGCTAGTCGACAACCCTATATCTTCCCAGTCGTTCTCTCGGTCGATCAGTTGTTTGATGAAAATTGAAAATTTGACATTGAAACACTTGGTGTCAGATGAAATTTTTAACCAAAATCTTTATTCAAATTTGATGGAAAAAAGAGAGAGTAAGCATTGGAGATACTCTTAACCATCCAAACAAGTGAAAGAATTTTATATTGTCACGATTTCTTTTCTTTTCTCACCAAATTCCTCCATTTAAACGGAGCGTTAGCTTTTTGTCGCAATTAAAATCCCATTTGGAAATTGGCTATTTAAGTTGATTTTTTTAGTTTTTCACAAAAAAAAAAAAAAAATTGTGTAGAAAAATAAAGAAATTGATGTGAAAATTTATAATGGTTTTTTACTTTTTGCCAAAAATTGCGGTTACCTTTGTAGATGGTTTTGTTGTGTGGACTTGTGGATAATCCAAATTGGTGTATGGAAAAGAATTTTCACTTTTGTGTAGAACTAATATAATACTTTTGTCGTCCTCAGCTTTTGTGTAGTTGGGCCTTGAATGACGAAATTTTTTTGTCTCCAAAGAGGTAATTTCGTCACTATAGATATTTGTAAGGAAATATTTTCGTCACCGGTTTTGTCATTGAATGTTTGTCACTAAAAACCACTGTGACGAAAAATAATTTCGTCACCAATGAGATTACTTCAGTGATGAAATTTTTTGTCACCAACAAAATAACATTTTGTCGCCAAAAATTCTCATTTTCGTCACCAAATAATTATTCAGTACCATATTTATAACTTTAGTTGACGAATAAATTTGTCACACATGTTGATCATTGATGAGGAAATAATTTCGTCACAGTAAGATGTAAAGGTGACGAAATTTTTTGTCTCCAAAAGACATACATGGGTGACGAAATATATTTCGTCACAAATATATATATATATATATATACGTGACGAAATTTTTAGTCACCAAACAACAAAATGAACCAAATATTTCATACATAAGCGTTAATAAATTTTGTCACAAAAAATATTTATTAGCGACAAATAATCACTTTGTCATAATAACAAGTACAAATGACGAAAAAAAATTCGTCACTAAACTTGTTCCATATTTTATATTTCAATTTAAATTATTATTTCACAAATATCCCTACTTATATCTCAATAGTCTTTTCAATGTACTAAGAAATCCACTAGCTATTATACACCATTCCACAAAAAAATTCACTAAACAATTTATATTATAAATGAAAATATATCTATCAAACAAATTAATTTAATAATCCATTAAGTATAATAAACAAAAACCATCATAACAAATTCCAAAATGAACTAACGTTAAGTCCAAAAATAAAAATAACACTCGATCTTGATTTGCAATCAGAACTAAGTATCAGTTCAAGAAAAAAATTTAACAGTTGATCTTTATTTGCAATTATGCTTCCAATCGTCATCAAAAACCAATCTGCAAAGAAAATAAATAAGGAAAACATTAATATATTATCAATTACATCTAAACTCATATATATATAAATAATTTTATTTTATAAACCAATTTAGTGGAAATGCATATAACAATTTAAAACTTCAAAGAGTTAAGGTGATCTTTGATGATAAAGCAACACAGATAACATAAGATGCCAAAAGATTGCAAGAATACCAAATATCACTATCACTAATGGCAGAATATATATAATAGCTCCAAAATATAATGTAACATTGAGGTACATTTGATTCATGACAATGGGCCGATGACTTCTTCAATGAGGTAAATTTGATAAGTGGAATTCAACACAAGAACCTTGTAAGACTTTTGGGTTGTACCATTGAAGCCCCTCAATGCCTTCTTGTTTATGAATTTGTATCCAACAAAAGCCTTAATCAAATCCTCTTTGGTAAGGAATCATTGTGATTTTTTATTTTTTATTTATAAACATGCTCATGATTTTTTTTGTCTCTTTGGTTTTTAATTTTGGCTGCTTTTGGCTAAAGATAAAATACTGAATTGTTTAAATTCTCGGCTTATTTTCATCTTTTTGCAATAAAATACAAATTTTTACATTTCTTCAAATATTTAGAAGACCCCATGTATCATTAGATTCATGTAATTGAACTCAATTGTGTAACTTGCATTGCTACACAAATTTAATTCACTCAGAATTGAAGTTACAGATGTATTCATATAATCATAGCACATAACAAACTATGCAAACATGCTAATAATTCACAGATTCTTTCACAAAATACTAATCACAACAATTCTAATTTTATCATTCACACGGTAATTTCACTCCAAAAGATTTACTTCCTATTTTTTATTATTAATTTAGTTGAGTTTTGCGCATGTTACATAACTGAATATCAAATGGAAAAAAAAAAAATCAGGAAAAAGAAAGGTCGGCAGACAATAACAAATGGTACTTTGAAAAGTACAGATATCCATTAATTTAATTCATTGTTATATTTAATTACTATTGGAGGGTGGGAGAGCAGGGATTTTTCATCAGTAACAAAAACATAATACATATAATTGATTGAATATGCAGAGACTGAAATATAACATATGACAGAATGCAAATAGCAATCAACTTTCCACTTTTGTCATCCACCACAGTGAGCACATAATGTTATATGGAAACACTTTTTCCCGTGATACAAGGCCCAACTACTATTAAAATTATTAAATTTCCTTTTTCCAGAAAAGACTCGAAAAGCTGAGATCACTGAGACCATTCAGTGAACACACATCTAATACTATAAAATGAGACAAGCTTTGGGATTAGCTCGGTATGTGAACAAATCACGCTACATTTTCAACGGTAAACAAGTCAACCTTGAACTCATTTTGAAACTTGTTCATTTTTCAAGCTAAATTTGAACAACCAACTACTTGGCATAACTTCGCTTGTTTACAGCCCTATAACATGAGCACTAGGCAAGCAAATGAATAAAGCATTCACAATCTAAAAAAAATTCATCAACAACATCAAGTTTCAAAGCTTGAATATGAATTGGCTAGAACATCTGAAGAATGAGAAACAGATAAAACTATCGTATCTAAAGTCAGTTACAAAAGAAATGGCAATTCCTATCATTGTTAGAGATACAGACTGGAATAGCATACCTAGAACTTCTATAGCTACTACTTCAACTGATTATTCAGCTCTCCCTACTGAGCCACACATGCTCCAAAGTCATAGAAACACCAAAGATTAAGTGCATGTCTGTGTATTCAAGCCAAATCGCCATGTAACAGATAGCAGCGCACGACCCAACAAGCTGCAGAAGTTAGTTGCAAAAACCAGAACACGTGGTAAACACAAATTACTGAAATCACTAGTCCCCATTCACACACACAAACGATAACAAATAAATAAAATCCGACATAAAATCTATATTTTACAAGCAATAATGGTTGATTTCATCTCAACTTAAACTCTTTGTTTTAACTAGATTCATGGCTTTTATTCCTTTCTTCAAGTTGTATTTCTCAAGTCTAAATTGAAGGGCAAAACCACCACCACCACCGACTCCTACATTGAACCTCTCGGTTGGTTGAGTAAATCAAATGGCAACAATCATGGGCAATTGAGATTAGCATTGGTAACACATCATGAGCCATGAACCAAAGAAAGATTTTTAACTCAAAAGGGAGTTTCCTGTTTAAAATCAAAGAAAAATTTTGATGCTTTCATAATACAAGCAAAAACAGAGTTGATAAACAAATGGAATGGTAAATGAAGATGATGAAGTAGCAAATTATATTAGATAGCCTAAGTGACTATTAGTTAGTTTAGGTGTCAAATTTTAGTTTGCAATTAGTGTTGGTTTAATGCTTTGTTTTATCTTGTTTTGGGTGACATAGACATTCATATGAAAAGAGTCCAAATACAACAAAGAAAATAGAGTTGTAATCTGTAATAAAAATTATTGGAGTCCAAATCATCAAGTTACTCTCATTCATTTCAGTTGTGAGAGTACTTTTGAAGGGTATCTTCTTTCTTAACCAAGGATTGTAATATTTCAACTTCTTAAAAAACATGGGAAAAAAAAAAATCCTCAAAGAACAAACCTATGATCACTCAAGCTGTTATTGAGTTTAATTTGTTCATTAAAATCCTCTCTTGGAGAGTAACCTAGCATACTTCTCCCCCCCCAAAAAAATCTCCAACTACTCTTTAAAAAAAAACGAAACGGGGTCATTTCAAAGCACAGCAGAGGCACAACAATGAAGGATCACATCAGTGACCCCAAATTCAGAACGTCATTTAACATCTGGGAAAAAATGACCAAATTACAAGAACTATAATAATGAATTTCAATCAACCAGATACAGACCCAAAAAAGCATGAGCACTTGTATCATATATCAGCAATACTAATGTTACAGCAATACTAATTTTATTCACAGATTCTTTCACAAAATTTTATTCACAGATTCATTAAATCATCAGCCATATAATTCTTTCACAAAATTTTTAGATAATGTCTCCAACAATTCTACTCAAAAGTTAAACAAGAAAAACAAACAAAGAATGAGATGATAAACAGAAACACCAAATCAAGAAGCAAAAGGTTCAAATCTAGAGACCCATTTCGTTAAAAAACAATACAAAGAAACCCAAAACAGAGAATAAGAGAAATATACAGCAAAAAAAGAGCAAAGAGAAATAGTGTACCAAATCGGCAAGCGAAAAAGATGTGGCGGTTACCGGCAAGGCTACTAATGGCGGCGGCGACCGACAAGGCTAATAGAGGCGATGACAATGGCAATCGGCGTGGTGGAGGAGCAAGAGGTGAGACAAATCAATAGGCTATTTCGAGAGAGAGAGAGAGAGAGAGAGAGAGATAAACATAAAAAGAGAAGGATGATAAGAAAAGAGGTAAAAAAAAATTAAAACCCTATTTTTTTTTTTCATTGCCACCCAATACATCAAAATTTTCCCACAAAAAATTAGTGACAACATTATTTTCTCACTAAAAGATCTCAAAAATATTAAAATATTTTGTGACAAACATATATTTCTCACAAATAATTTTATAATTAGTGATAAATTTTTTTCTCACCAAAAATTCCAAAATTTTGGTGGCACCCAAAACAATTAGCAGGAAATTTTTGTTTCAAATTTTTGAGTCTATAGTTCTTTTTTATAGTTGAGTTTGGAGAAGATTGAAGTTGAAAACTGAAACTATAATTAGAAAACACAGACAAACTTTGTTGAGAAGGTAAGATGTGTTGCATTTGCGTCATTTAGTGGGTTTTTATCTAATGCTAGTCTAGTAGGGTTCAATTTAAATTGAGCTGATAACCTTAGATAATTTAGTTTTGAACCTAAGAAACATGGACACGTACACACGACATGACACATTACAAGCTAAAGCGCTAATTTTTAAAACATGCAGGACATTGCATGTGGTAAACATGCACAAAATGTATGGCTTTATGTATTTATTATATGTCATCATGAATATTTTATTTAATTCTTCCGGTTTCTTTTATTTGTGTTCTATTAGATCAACAATTTGATATGCAATATTTAGAGGTAAATGATGATCAAGCCCACCCTGGACTGAAACCGGCCAAGTTGGTGGCCGGTTGTGATTGGCTACAGGTGTGGGACCCACAAACCTACAGCCGATCGCAACTGATCACCTTGGTGTGTTTTGGCTAAGGAATGGGCCTGAATAGAAAAATTCATATTTCTGAAATAACTCATACTGAAAGAGTGATTTTTTTTTATTTTAAATATTGTTTTACAAAAAAGTTAACTTTTCTCGTAACTATCAAATGATTAATTATGTGCTATTATGTGTATCATTGATCACACTGAATGAATGATATAAATTCATAGATAATGTGATAGTAAAAGTAGCATTTGGAAATGTGTAACCATTATGGAGTTGTCAATGATGAGATTTTGTAAGAGAAATACCATCCACCTTGTTAGCATGATTCTGAAAAAATACATAAACTCCATGGATAATTGACAAATCAATGTTTTGACAAATAGGAAGATTAAAGAAGTATTTTCTAAATTAGTTGTGAATATAGTAAAAATGGTACCAGACATTTGACATTAAGTTCCCAAACAAGTTCATTGAACCAAAATGAAGTGCATGAGTGCATGTGTAATTTTTCTTTTTTTTACAGATGAGAGTATTGAACACTGAAAAAGTCCACAAGGATTCCAAAAGAGCCGGTTAAAAAGTTCCAAACATCACAGCAAAAGTATAACAAGCTGAACTCTTATTTTCAGTAAAGTTTAGGACAGAGAGCTTTAAAGTTGACCTATCAAATACTTAAATACATTGGTTTAGTTCCAATAAAATGGGAAAGGCTTGTATGTATGAGATTCATACAAACTCTTTTTTTTTTTTGTTAAACAAATTCACTGAAAACAACAGCAACAATCAATTTCAAAATATTATTGGTGATCTCAAACAAATTTCTACAAATCTCAACCAAACAACAACAATGTCAAGCAATCTCAAGCAAAGATTCCAAAATCTAAAGTAAATTTTAAACAAGAAGTACTTGTATTTCAATATGCTTACGAATTTGGGCTTGTGATATGCGATCTACGAATAGGGCTGCGATCTACGAGAAGGGTTTGTGATCTTTGATCTCGTCGACTGATGTTTACCGAAGAGGGGTTTGAGATGTTAGATCTTCGTCAACTGATGTTCACCGGAGAGAGATGAAAGAGATGGAGAGAAAGAGGGGGGTAGGATGTCGACTGTGAGAGACCGATCGACAACGAGAAGAGACCC
>NW_021025918.1:745884-769202 GCF_004153795.1 Camellia sinensis
TAACATTAAGGCATAATTTTCATACTCGCTGTACTTGGCGTTCCGATCAAGATCGTCGGGGAGAAGTAAAGCGATACTGAGCGCTACGCCGATGTTGATGTCATCGGCACTATCAGTAGCCAAGACTGGCTTATCATCCAGAGTAATTTTTGGGGTCCAAGGGGCACCGCTCTGCTTAGACCCCGAAGTCGTCGCGAAAGAAGACCTCGGCTTTTTGGATTTTGGGGACTCTGATGGCTGGGTTTCCGAGCGCCTCTTCCAGCAGGGGGTTGAGGTTTGTCACTCTCCGCCAACTTTGAGATAGGCAGGCTATCTTCGGACTCGACCTGAGTTACCTTAGGCTTTGGTTGAGCCTTTTTTATTCTCTTTGGCTTCGATGGAGGAAGGGTTTGGGTTGGTTGCTTATCAACAGATGATGGAATGCTGGCCATAAGATCTTTGGCAACAGGCTTAGGGCGACCCATCTCGGCAGTTAGGACAAGTCGTCGCCGACGTTTTCGTTCTGCAATTGGAACCAAGTATGGAGCTGAAGAAGATGGCTGATCTGCCAGATCAGATGTTGATCCTTGGTCTATTCGCGATGTTGATGCAGCTGGAAGGGTTATAGCAGAGGGAGGAGATGAGCTCTTCTTCTTCTTTCTCCTGGGGACGTCGGGGAGAGCTGATTTGTATGTTAGGATGAAGTTAAGAAGCAAAGGTGCCTTTCGCTTCTGAACTGGCAGGGCCAATAATTTCTTTTAATCCTTGCTGGGAACAAAGGATTGGCGAAAGTTTTTTGGCGGCTGAGGCAGAACTGCAAAAGTAAAGGCAAAGCAGACATTAGGAAACAAATAAAATATAGAAGACTTTAAAAGTAAAACAAGTATGAATGCAGGGCTCTTTCCATTACCCTCTATAAAGACTGATTGTGGGAGAGGGAAGAGGTGGAGGTCTTCATCTGAGGCAAACTCCCAGTTCCCCGAGGTAATGAGATAATCATCACCAGCTCCTTTGTTGGAATCTGGGAGGTCGGCTACAATTTTGAATTCTGTGGATCTCGGCTTAAGGTAATAAATGTAGCCTTTTTCTTTCAAATTAAGGCCACACAGGGTATAGCAATATTGGATGTCGGCAAAGGTGATCCTAGCGTTTTCCCGTTTAGCTAGGGCTATAATACCAAAGATCACTCGATAGGAATTGATTGCCAATTGCATAGGGTTCAACTTATAGTAATGAAGAACCTCACGAAACAGAATGTTTAATGGAAGCCGAAGTCCACACTCTATAAAGGCGACTACAGGGAAGGGCATGGAGTTTTCGGTAGGCATGATGGAGTCATCATCCCCAGCCAACCTCAGATTGACATCGGCTGGAATTTCAAACTCCTGTCTAAAGTATTCTAGTTTGGAGGGGGTGTTTACCCTATGTTTCCACATACCCATGATGTCGGCTCAAATCTTAGAAGGGTTAAAATTCAGAAAGAAGATGTTTCTTATTGATGGGGCCTCGAGTTTTTCTTAGGTTTGTGTTGGTACAGAAATTTGTAAAGAATGTTTCAGTTTTTTCCTAAGTTATGGGTTCTACAAACAAATCCCAAACCTAAAACTATGAAGATGAAGAGTAAAGGCATAGATCTGGAAAAGATGCAAAAAACAGAAAACAAAAACGAGGTTTCAGAAACAAGAATTGAGATGGGCTATCAAGAACATGAAGAATACAAGAGTATATGTCCAAGAACAGTGGCAAAAGTGCAAAGAAGTGGTGAAACAGTGCGTGTGTTCAAAATGTAGGCAAAGGCAAAATCATGGATGAATACATTTCAGATGTACGATTTATGAATTAAAAAAGCTTGAAAGAGTACAGTAATGGTGATAGCAAGAAAGAAGAAACATCAGGGAAATGAAAAACGAAAAGAACAGTAGCTTACCAGAAAAAGGGAAGCCGGAAAAGGATTTGCCGATGTCCTACGACGATTTCAAGAGCAGAAGACCAGTGGAAATCTCGTCGGAAGAGGTGAACGGAGGAGGTTGCAGAGCTTTGGAAGCTTGAGTGATGGAGGATTTCGAAAGCTAGAGAGAGAGAGCAGGAGATTCGAATGAAAAAGGGAAAAAGTTTTTGATTAAACAGAAACGGCGGCAAAAACAATCAATACGCCTAGAAGAACGAGGGCGTCAGACGGCGCATATAAAGAAAGAGACGGCTAACGGGCGCGTTACCTGTACGAACCAATAAGAGGGAAACATATGTCTAAAACGGTTGGGTTAAAGTGCATGACAGCTCATGCGCATGAGAAGTTCCTTAAAAATCTTGATTTATTAGGGAAAGCATGTCGGCCTGAAATGAAAGATCTCGGCTGTCAAGTTTTAAGCCGATTTATTGGAAGAAAATACAGATATAGGTTCCATCACTTCAGAATGCTAAGGTAACAGAACCTCGGGGGCAGTTGTGGGGATGCATTTTCTGAATACCAACACGTGGCAAGATGACGCCGACGTGTCGGCTAACATGCCACGTGTCCTGGTTGTTACGCCGAGGTTATCTCGGCGAGGCCGAGGTTATCTCCGAAGATATCGAAATCTGAGATAAATGGATAAAAGATAAGGGACAAGAGTCCTAGAGTGAAGAGGAGACTTGCCAAGATAAGGATAAAACTCTTAGGGAGTTTATCTTTATCTCTTGAGGAGTCCAAAGTAAGTACAGAACAGGAGTTCATAGAAGTCAGCTTCTAGTGGGATTAGAATTGAGTTGACTATAAAAGAGAGGCACCCCTGTGGGTCTAAGGTACGCAATTTATATTCTGTCTAGTAAGTTTAGCACTTGATTATCTTTGAGAGATAAACTGACTTGATTGTCGGAGTGCCCCCAGGTGGAAGAGCCACCGTCGGAGCCTTTTCTTTCTGTTGCAGGTTAGCTGAAACCATCTATTCTGCCGGTGCTCTCCAGCTGATTACTAGGCAGGCAGTGTGGTCAGAAAATCACTCACACAGTAAACATGCACAAAATGTATGGCTTTATGTATTTATTATATGTCATCATGAATATTTTATTTAATTCTTCCTGTTTCTTTTATTTGTGTTCTATTAGATCAACAGTTTGATATGCAATATTTGGCGGTAAATGATGATCAAGCCCACCCTGGACTGAAACCGGCCAAGTTGGTGGCCGGTTGTGATTGGCTACAGGTGTGGGACCCACAAACCTACAGCCGATCACAACTGATCACCTTGGTGTGTTTTGGCTAAGGAATGGGCCTGAATAGAAAAATTCATATTTGTAAAATAACTTATACTGAAAGAGTGATTTTTTTATTTTAAATATTGTTTTACAAAAAAGTTAACTTTTCTCTTAACTATCAAATGATTAATTATGTGCTGTTATGTGTATCATTGATCACACTGAATGAATGATACAAATTCATAGATAATGTGATAGTAAAAGTAGCATTTGGCAATGTGTAACCATTATGGAGTTGTCAATGATGAGATTTTGTAAGAGAAATACCATCCACCTTGTTAGCATGATTCTGAAAAAATACATAAACTCCTTGGATAATTGACAAATCAATGTTTTGACAAATAGGAAGATTAAAGAAGTATTTTCTAAATTAGTTGTGAATATAGTTAAAATGGTACAAGACATTTGACATTAAGTTCCCAAATAAGTTCATTGAACCAAAATGAAGTGCATGAGTGCATGTGTAATTTTTTTTTTTTTTATAGATGAGAGTATTGAACACTGAAAAAGTCCACAAGGATTCCAAAAGAGCCGGTTAAAAAGTTCCAAACATCACATCAAAAGTATAACAAGCTCAACTCTTATTTTCAGTAAAGTTTAGGACAGAGAGCTTTAAAGTTGACCCATCAAATACTTAAATACATTGGTTTAGTTCCAATAAAATGGAAAAGGCTTGTATGTATGAGATTCATACAAACTCTTTTTTTTTTTTGTTAAACAAATTCACTGAAAACAACAGCAACAATCAATTTCAAAAAATTATTGGTAATCTCAAACAAATTTCTACAAATCTCAACCAAACAATAACAATGTCAAGCAATCTCAAGCAAAGATTCCAAAATCTAAAGTAAATTTTAAACAAGAAATCCCTGTATTTCAATATGCTTACGAATTTGGGCTTGTGATATGTGATATGCGATCTACGAATAGGGCTGCGATCTGCGAGAAGGGTTTGTGATCTTTGATCTCGTCGACTGATGTTTACCGAAGAGAGGTTTGAGATGTTAGATCCTCGTCAATTGATGTTCACCAGAGAGAGATGAAAGAGATGGAGAAAAAGCGGGGGGTAGGATGTCGACTGTGAGAGACCGATCGACAACGAGAAGAGACCCCCGCTGATAGTCCCTTGTTCATCGAAGAGAACAATGGAGAGAGAGAGAGAGAGAGAGAGAGAGAGAGAGAGAGGGAGAGAGAGACTCTCACAGTCGTTGATGAGAGAGACTGAAGGGTCAGTGATGAGAAGCTTCTGGATTGGAAGAGCACAAATGAGAGAGAGATGAGAGAATGAAAAGGATGGAAAGAGAGCGAGAGAGAGAGAGAGAGAGAGAGAGAGAGAGAGAGAGAGAGTGGCCTGATGATCCACAAAAAATAATTTTTAAGCAATTTTTTTTTTCAAACAATAATCTCAAGTGATTTTTATTTTTCAATGGTGGAGTGAATTATATACTCCTATATATATTTTCAAATTTAAATTTTTGTTTAGTTAGGTATAGTGTAAATATTTAATTTTTTTATAAAACAAATTAAATAGTCATAAAAGACAAAAAAAAAAAAGGGTGATGTCGGTGGTAGCACTGAAGGAGGAGAACGGGTAACGTCAGTGGCGGCACTGAAGGAGGAGAACAAGCTAAAGGAGGAAAATGGGGGCTGAAGGTACAGAACGTGTGTTTTGCAAGAGAGAGATGGGAGGAAAACTGAAGCACCAAAAAAAAAGGAAGGGGGGAAATTAGTAGGTTTTTTTTTTTTTTTCATTACCGCCAATATTACAAAGTTCTCTCTCCAAAATTAGTGATAAAATAATTTTCTCACCAAAAATGAAAATATATTTTTCATCAAATAGTTTTAAAATATTTAAAATCAATTTTTTTAAAAAAAATATTTAAAATTATTGGTGATGAAAATAGATTCCTCACTAATAATTTTATAATTTGTGACAAAAAAAAATTTCTCACCCAAAGTCTCAAAATTTTGGTGCCACCAAAAAAAATTAGCGAGAAAACCTTCGGTGATGAAATTTAATTTTTCCCCACTTAAAAAGAAGTATTTGTTGACGAAAATTAATTTCGTCACCTATTATTTTTATTTTTTTATTATAAGTGACAAAATTTTATAATTTGTCACAGATTATTCTTATTTAGTGACGAAATTTATTTTGTTCACTACTTTTCGTCACTATAAGTTACTTTTTGAAGAAAGATTGAATTATGTTATTCAAATCACAATAACAGTAAAGCCATTTACATGGTGTATATATACACCTTTAGAACTAGTTACAATCAGTTACTAATAACAGAGTTAGAAACTAATTCGGGTATAGACTATAACAAACTCTAACTGACTGATGGAGGAGATACTGTGTGTGCATCTGCAGGAGGAGTAATACTGCAGCTATCCTGATTATCTGGTATAGGTGATATCTTATCAGGCCCCGGCAAGCTGATGGGGTGATGAAACTCCATGAGCTTGGATTTGAGATAAGAAAACCGGCCAACAGACAAGGGTTTAGTGAAGATATCCGCTAAAAATGAAAATCTAGAGAGCAGGTATGTCAGTGTGAATATATATATATATATATGCATAGATAAACAGAGTACCCTATATTCTCAAACAATTAATTTATGAAGATAAGTAGACTAAGATATCAAGACTTTCTTTAAATAAAATTAAATAAAAAGAAATAAAAACAAAATAAAATTGGTAATATAGGGCTTACAGAGGATGATAATTCCAGCAACCCATTTGCCAGTTCTTTCTCGGATTGCCGGTTGGCCTTGCAAATCAACACTTACATCAAGAGTACACTCTTCTTCTTCTCCCTTGAACTTACCCTAAAATCCCAACAACATTTAAAAAAAAAATAGAGGAAAAAAATTAAATCAGACAGTTTAATTTCAATTCTTTTTTCCTTTCCCTTACATCCCTTTTGCCTTTTTTTGCCCCACCATTTCCTCCGATTTCTTTTCTCTTTTTGGGGGTTTTGAGAAAGAAAACCTAGAAAAATAAATTGACAGAGATAGTTTTGAAGTGATTCTTTACTCGGCTAGCTCTGGTTACTGGAAATTTCACTTCAGCACATGCGATTTCAGTTGAAAAGGCACAAAAAGGGTTCAATCAGCGAAAATGACATCTCCACTCTGCTTGAAAGGTTTCTTTTTTAATACACTTCTGGTTTGATTAATTGATTCGATTCGTTTACATGCCTTTGTACATTTGGAATTTCTGTTTCTGTTTATTAATATTTGGCTATAAAGGTATTCTTTTTGAATTTTAATTTTTTGATTTTTGGCAGATGGGTGGTGGTGGGTGGGTGGTGGTGGTGGGTGACGGTGGTGGAAAATGGTGGCAGGTGGTGGCTAGTGTTGGGTGGTAAAAAAAAAAAACTGAAAACTCAAAATGGAAACACATTTTTTGAGTTTACACTTTTTGGCCAAATTTATAAACTGAGACCACTGAATCAAAAAATTTACCAATCAAAAAATTTACCAAACAAGTTTTTATTTGAGTTTTTTAAATTTTTGTAAATATAAACAGAAAACTGAAAACGTAAGTGTTACCAAACGGCACCTTAGAGATCTAATTAACTTGTGTTTAGTTTTGAGAGAAAGAAAGAGAGAGAGAGAGGGGAGAGGAAAACTGATGAACAAAAAAAAGATAGGCGAGTTAGTAGTTTATTTTTTTTCATTACCGCCTAATATGTCAAAATTTTCTCTCCAAAATTAGTGACAAAATAATTTCCTCACTAAAAAGTCTCAAAATATTAAAAATTATTAGTGATAAAAATATATTTCTCACCAAATGGTCTTAAAAATATTTAAAATCAAGTTTCTCAAAAAAAAAAAATATATAAAATTATTGGTGACGAAAATATATTCCTCACTAATAATTTTATAATTGGTGACAAAAAAATTTTCTCACCAAAAGTCTCAAAATTTTGGCGCCACCAAAAAAAATTAGCGAGAAAATCTTCGGTGACGAAATCTAATTTTTCCTCACTTAAAAATAAGTATTTGTTGACGAAAATAAATTTCGTCACCTATTATTTTTATTTTTTTATTATATGTGACAAAATTTTATAATTCGTTACAGATTATTTTTATTTAGTGACGAAATTTATTTTCTTCACTACTTTTCGTCACCATAAGTTACTTTTCTTGTAGTGATTACTGATACAGAAAACTTTTGGCAATCAAAAGATAATGACTGTCGTGGTACATAGATCACCTTTTGTCGTGGTACATATATACCATTTGTCGGCGTACATATAGGACGTTTTGTCATGGTCCATAGAAAACTTTTGTCGTGGTACATATGTCACCTTTTGTTGTGGTATAGATTACGATGGTAATTTGTATCATGCCAAATGATAATTTCGCTTGGTAGTAAATGCATTTTTTTGCATACGGAGGACTTTGATTTTTGTATGACATATTTTGTATGGAATTATTATTTTAGTTTGGACAATAGTTGATTTGTATGGATTTTGATATTTAATGTTATTTATTTTTAGTATATGGATGCAGATTATGGAATGATTGATTGTATGTATCATTTTGTTTTTATGCGTATTACAAGTTGCATTATATATAGACAGGTTGTGGAGAAATTATAATTTCGCGATAAAACAAAATATCATGTTTTTGGTGACTAAACAATTAATAGCTAAAAAAAAATTGGAAAAAGACATTTGGCGACTAAAAATTTTGTAGAAAAAAAAAAAAAAAGACATTTAGCGACTAAAATTTTAGTAGCCAAAAAAAAAAAAATAGACATTGGGCGACTAAAATTTTAGTAGCCAAAAGAAAATCAAACATTTGGCGACTAAAATATTTCGTAGCTAAAAATAAAAAACTAAATTATAAACACACTTTTGCTGACTAAAATTTTAGTAGCAAAAAATATAGAACTTTAGACGACCAAATATTTAGTAACCAAAAGAGGAATTCTTTGCCGACTAAACATTTAGTAGCCAAAGAAGGGGACTTTCGGCGATTAAAATTTTAGTAACTAAAAAGGTGGGACTTTAGGCGACTAAAAGTTTGGTCGCCAAAAAGGGTCTAATTTAATTTAATGTCCAACCTTTTGGCGACTAAATATTTAGTCAGCAAACGAATACATTTGGCGACTAAAATAATTTTAGTCGGCAATTAGCTTTCCCGACCACTCTTCAACTACTAATTTTGCAACCAAAAAATTTAATTGCTAAAGCCCTTCGATGACTAAAAATTAACTTTTGACAACTAAAATTTAAATATCAAAAGTAAAAATTCTTATAGTGATTTTACATCACGTTTTACATGAATATTCATGACTGATTTCTTATTTGGAAATTGACATCAAACAAATAATATTTTATAATGTTGCAGGATCATATAAATGATGATAAAAAATCAAGTTATTTGTAGACGTCCTCATATAATATCTGTTCTGTTAGATACCGTATAGTTCTTTTTTGAACTAGATACCGTATAGTTCATGCTTTGCTTTAGATATGATTTGACAATTGCTTTTTTTATTATTTAATTTTTTTTAATAGTATTTATAGTATAGTGATTGCAAAATATATATATATATGTATTTTTTTTAAAAATATTTTTATGAGTTGTTTTTTTTAAATTTTTTTTCTCCCTTGTTTCTTTCTTTTTGCACATAGCAAAATAAGTATAAAATTATGTAATCAAAGAACATACTGTATTCGGTTTCAATTTTTTGAAATTTAAGTTTTTTTATTTTTTGTTTTTAATGAATATTTTTAAAATTTTACGTAATTTTTTTTTTAGATGTACTTTACTTAGATGTATCTAAAAAGTAAAATATTTGTAAAAAAATATTTTTAAAAATTAATAAATATACAAAAATATGAAAAATATACTGAATTTTCATATTTTTTTATTATATATTTTTAGTATTTAGTGAATTTTCTAAAAAGAAAAATTCATAAATATTATACTTTTTAAGTATATTTATATTAATTGTATCTAAATATTAAAAAAATTACTTAGAATATTAAAAAAATTCAGCGAAAATAAAAAAGAGAGTTACCCATAAATCTTAAATGTTGAACTTATGTTTTATTTAGTCTCATATTAATACTTGTGATCCATTTAATCCTCTATGTTAATTATCTAAAAGATATAAGTGACTTTTGTTTGACTTTATAAACAGCTGTGTGATTTTAATTGGTGCGTTGTTGGTGGTAAGCATTAGTTACTTGTGGCTGTATGTAAATGTTTATTAGTTTGTATGATGAACATGTGGCAAATTGTGCGATTCGATGGGTGCCACACAACACAAAAGTACATTATAGGATTTTCATACTTTATGCTTTTTGTGTGTAGTGTACATGCCATACAATTATTTTTTTTTGAATGTCACATCATACCTATCACGTTGTCACATTAGAAAAAAATACACTAACTAAATTTTTTTTTTTGAGTAAAAATTTTGGAGTGTCACGTCATACCCGCCATATTGTCACGTTTAAGAAAAGTATACTAAGGAATTTTTAATTTTTTTAGAGTGTCACATTTATACCTGCCACATTGAAATATTTTTTTTTAGAGTGTCACATCATATCCGTCATGTTGTCACGTTTGAAAAAAGTACACTAAAGAGTTTATTTTTTTTTTGAAGTGTCACATCATATATGTCACATTGTCACATTAAGAAAAAGTACACTAAAGATTTTTTTTGAAGTGCCATATCATACCCGTCACGTTGTCATATTAGGAAAAAATATACTAAAGAAATTTTATTTTTTTTATAATAAAAGTTTTGGAGTGTCACATCATACTCGTCACGTTATCACATTTAAGAAAAGTGAGTTTTTAATTTTTTTAGAGTGTCACATTAATACATGTCACATTGGAGTATCACATCATACCTGCCACATTAATAAAAGGGTATAGCTGTCCATCAAAACACTACCAAAATAAAAAATAGGACCACATGAAAAGAAACTCTTCACTAATAGGACTTGACAGATCAATAGAAAAAATTTGAGACTAATTAGAGTACTTGTTTGTGAGATGAGATTTATTGGTAAATATCTCAATAAAAAACACAGAAAATAAAAATTTTAATTTTCTGAAAAGTAAATCCTAAAAAACCAAACCAAACCAAACAAGCTGGTATTGCACTTATTATTTATTTTGTCTTTACTGTTTTTATTTCTAAAAAAGTCCCCATTGTCAAGAAGAATTATTTTTTAGATCCTTATAGACTAGATAGATTTGAAAAGTACAAATAATAAAATTGACACAAATATGAAATAAAAATCACTAAAGTCCAACCAAAAAAAAAAAAGAAAAAGAAAAAATTACTTATTGCTTTTGTCAAAACATATTGCTAACTGCGGCTAAAAAATTTAGTTGCTAAACTCTATATATATCGAATTGTGTAGAATACACTTTGCGCCATTACAATTTGTCCCAAATTTCACCATTTTTGATGAGTCATCACAACCTTCATATGCTCTGCTCAATACCTGAATTCTCAAAGCCAGTACCTCAGATTAAATCTGGACCAATTTGATAAAAGATTAAAAGAAAAGCAACATAAAGAATTTGTGAGTTTTTTTTTTTCTAATTACCAAAACAGGAAAAGACATACAAAGATGCTCGGGACACAGCCCGAAGAAGCTGCACAAAGCGTGCCTAAATGGCAGACTCAAGACAAAGATAACTAGACTTAAGTCTTGTTTGTCTTAAAAAAGTTAAAAAGTCACTATTTTATTTAAGTCACATCATTTCTCTAATATATCACTTCAAAATCAACTCATATTCAATCTATATTTCATAAAAAGTTAAAAAATACACTTATTTAGATCATCCTAAACCTCTTTAACCTACTAAAACCGATGAGGCTAGGCCAAAAGCTGAAACCTATCGAGAAAACAAGAAAATAAGGAATGCCCACCTCTTAGAAAAAGACAGATTGTTGCCTTTCTTTTGACTATGGATATGGAGTAAATAAAGTGCCACATCTAATTTTGAGAAGATCATGTGGGTGACACTCTATTCAGGTGAGGGCCGGAGTTGATCATTGTCAGGGTTGTTTGGTTTTTGATTTTGGCTAAAAAATTATAAAAGGATAAAAGAAAACTTAAAAAATCACAAAAAATCAAAAATCAAAGGATAAAAAAAACATGCACCATTTTAAAGTTAAAAAGTTAATCAAGAATATCAAACGAATGAAAAAGTCCCAAGTTAAAAAAGTCAAAAAAATAAAAAAATCAAGTACAAAAATCATTACGAAACGAAGGTTCAGTGGAATATCTCTTGGAAAAGGGATGCCGACAGTAGCTCTATCAAACCAATTTTCACTACATACCTGACCCTTTCTGACATGCTTGTAGCAATCGTGTCTATAGTCTTTGCAAAAATTGGAACTTTGCTATATCATCGTAACAGGGGACGGAAAATACCATAGCTGCAATTATTGTTATTTCACATTTTGCTTCGAGGATTACAGGCAAGAATTGTTAGGAAGACACAAAACACAATTTTATCTATTCTCGGAGCACGAATTATGCTCTTTGCCACTCATTTCCTGTACTTGTTTTGAGATGATATTACTCCACAGATCAAAGCAACCATGGGAAGCAGCATTGTGATACATTTATCAAGAAGGGGAAAGAGCTGGGATTCCAAAAAATATATAAAATAAAACCAACTTGAATATGATTTTATAACCCGAGAAAGAAAACTACAACAGCAAAAGAAGATATATCATGCCACAACAAGGTAAATTGATCTTCACCACAAGATCTCACGTGAAATATAGCGCAAACAAGGTCCCATAGTCCTAAACATCATGGTAACGAGAAAAATAGACAATGTTATTGGCACGATAGTACTGATTTTTCATTTCAATGCATGCAAAAAGATTTTTCAGATAAATTATTATTCACCTTAAAGGAGGACAATTTCAAGGAGACCAAGAAACTCGCATGAAGAAGAAACAGACTAGCTTTCAGCAGCTAACAATGCACCAATGTGATCAAAACACCACACCATCTTAGCAGACATCTGGATGGAGCTCACCGGTTGCAGGTGGCATCCATCTTCCAGAGTGATAGACGCTTTCACCGACTTTCCAACCGGGCACGTCCTTCATTATTCTGGCCTCTTCTTCAAGATACTTCCTCCACTCTTTGACAAATCCAGCCAAAGAAATTTGTTTTAAGATAGCACAGTTAGGTGAATAAATTGAGGATGCACGGGAAGGAGAGGACCGTTGGAAAAGAAAATTACCTTTCATCCTCTTCAGCTTGAAGCATGGGCAGTGCAGCTCTGTGTGCCGCATATTTTTCTTCCTTAAGCTCTCTAAATAAAGGAGACATTATTAGTATATCATACATGAATGACTTAAATAACTATCCACAACAAAATCAGAGAGCTTGGCCCTTAGAAATCCAAAAAAATAATTATCATTTATCACTAGATTTTTTTACATCACTTCAATTGTAGTTATCATTGTGAGCATATATGTTAATATGTCAATTATGGAAATATATATCAATTAGGTTGACTATATAGGGTCGATTGATTGTGTGAATATTAGGTTGATTGTATAGGGTCGATTGTTTCCTATTTCAGATTAGGTTTAGTTTTGCTATATATATCGGTTGTAATCTCAGTCTTAGACACAATTGAATATAGAGATTCATTCAGAAAGCTTACATGGTATTAGAGCCACGTCTGAAACCCTAGGTTTGGTCTTGATCATTCGAAGTTCTTCCTCTGCGTTCACGTCTACTGTTCAGTAGACACCCCATTTTTGACCGACCTTGAGACTCAGACGTCACCAGTTGAGCACTCGGTGATATTGCATATTGTGCTTGCTCAGAAGTTTCAGAGTCTCGGCTGCGAGCCTTGCCTCCGGACTTTCGGGCTCTTCTGTGATTTGCCTCGGTTTGCGAACCAGGCTCTGTTTTCTCTGTTTTCTCTTACCGAAGGGAGGGAGAGGTCTCGTAGATCATCTCTCAGTGGCCGTAGGCTACGTTTCGTGGTCGTAGGCCATTTTGCCCGTTTGGAACCCGGTTTCCGATTTTTCGGGGCCGTTGGCCGTGTGCCTCGGTTCGGGACCGCTTAACCATCTTCGTTTGCTCCGGTTTCTGGCATACATCCTATTTGCTCCCTTTTGAGGGACACTGTGGTCCGAGAGACCAACTTCGTGGTCGAACACCACTCCCGGTGCTTGACGGTCAGTTTTTGGGGCCTCGAATTGCGCGTTTCGGCCCTCGAACCTTCATTTTGCATCGGTTTTGGTTCATTTTTGGCAGAGATCTCTGTTTCATTGCTAGGAAGGCCGTAGAAGGGTGGGAGGCCAGTAATTGTTCTGTCAGCCAACTTTATCCCTTCATCGCCCTCCGTCGCTCGATTTTGTCCACTTCAAAGCCAATGTTGACCACCCTTGGGCCATTTTCTTGCACCCTAAACCCCATATTTGTGACGTACACATTTGGGAGGCCACCAATATTTGGTGGCCGGCCACTAATTGTTGTTGAACCTTTTGAACCCCTTTGAAAAGTGGGCTGTTCTCTCTCATGGTTCATTTTTTCCCAGTTTTTAACCATAGGGTTGTGTTGTGCACACATCAGAGGCTCTCTTTCTATGGTGGCCGGCCATTAATTCTCATTGACCGTTTTGACCCTTGGCCGGCCGGCCATGGGAAGTAACCGGCCGGCCACCTGCAACCTAGATAACTGGCCGGCCAGAATCCTTGCAATAGGTACAGTGCAGATACAACCTTTTTCCCCCCCAGATTCTGTATCCGGGGGGTTACATTTTGGAGGGAAACTTGGTTGGTTTTCCCTCCATTTTTCCCCCATTTTCCCCCCCTTTTGGCCTTTATAACAGCAGCTCCAGCTCTGTTATTAGGGTTACAAAAATCCCCCTCAAGCCCTTTGCATTATATCTCTCTCCCTCTCTATTCCAAGCTCAAAACCTTTCAAGCCCTACACCCCTTTCTTCATCAACCCATAGCCCCACCCTTCCATCCTCCATTCCAGCAGTTTGAGGGTGTTCTCCAGAGCCTAAGAGTGCTGCATTTTGGTCCAAAAGGCTGCTAAAGTTTGGTCTTCAAGGGTAAGCAACATTTTCTCTCTTTTAAGCTTGTTTTTGTATCCTTTCTAAGCCATACTTTCTTGCTGTTTTGGGCTCCGACCCTAACTGGAACTAGGCTTATTTTGAGCTCCTTTTCACTTTTGTTTAAGGGCCTCTCACTGTTTGAGGCCTCCTTGTTGCACTTGCTTCATTATCCCTCTTATATGCCATTTTCTTGTGTAGTATTTTTGGCCTATGTATAAATTGTTTTGAGGCATTTCATAAACTGTAAAAGAGATTATTTTGAGCCCTTATTCAATGTTGTTGAAGGGCTCATCACTGTTTGTGGCTTCCATGTGCTACTTGCCTTTATATCCCTTTTTTGGCTCCATTTTTGCATGATTTATTAGCCTCTTGTGCTTCTGTTTTTGGACTCTAGTCCAAACTTAAAACAGCCTTATTTTGACCCACTCTTCATGTTTCATTAAGGGTCTTTCATTGTTTGAGGCATCCTTTTTATACTTTGTGTTATATCTCTCTTTTTGGCCTTATTTCGCATAGCATTTTGAGCATTCTTGCGTACTGTTTTGGGTCTGGCCATAAACTGTAAAGTACAATATTTTGGGCCCCTATTCAATATTGTTGAAGGGCCCCTTTGTGTTTAAGGCCAGAAACCACCACTTGCTTCTTCGTCCCTCTTTTGGCCCATTTCTTGCATGAGAGCTTAGCCATACCTGTGTTGGTTTTTGTGGTTTGTTGTAAACTGTAAAAGGTCATATTTTTGGCCCATCTTCAACATTGTTGAAGGGCCCTCATCTTTTTGGGCCAGCAGCTGTGACTTGCTTCTTTACCTCACATTTAGGGCCATTTTTGCATGCTAGTTTTGCCCCATTTTTGTTCATTGTTTGGCTTTTATATAAACTGGAAACATGCTTATTTTGGGGCTGCCTTGAATCTTTCTTCACATGTCATGATCAAATAATTCATGCTTGATGTAGCTATAGGTCATTGCGTATGCTTAATTTTGCATTTCGGGTACCATTTCATGCATCGGGTGCCATGTTTCCATGATTCGGGGTTGTTTTGCATCATATTTCGCTTCTGAAATTTGCATTTTTTCATATCATATTTCATGCCTTTCCATGTCTTGTTAGAGTGGCATTTGGTGCCTTAGGGTCGGTCCTCGATTTGCGTGCATGCGTGCACGCATCTCGAGTTGTCTCATTTTCATCTAATGGCCTCTTATGTGAATAAATTGAGGATGCACGGGAAGGAGAGGACCGTTGGAAAAGAAAATTACCTTTCATCCTCTTCAGCTTGAAGCATGGGCAGTGCAGCATATTTTTCTTCCTTAAGCTCTCTAAATAAAGGAGACATTATTAGCATATCATACATGAATGACTTGAATAACTATCCACAACAAAATTAGAGAGCTTGGCCCTTGGAAATCCAAAAAAATAATTATCAGTTATCACTAGATTTTTTTACATCACTTCAATTGTAGTTATCATTGTGAGCATATATGTTAATATGTTAATTATGGAAATATATATCAATTAGGTTGACTATATAGGGTCGATTGATTGTGTGAATATTAGGTTGATTGTATAGGGTCGATTGTTTACTATTTCAGATTAGGTTTAGTTTTGCTATATATATCGGTTGTAATCTTTGTCTTAGACACAATTGAATATAGAGATTCATCCAGAAAGCTTACATGGTATTAGAGCCACGTCTATAACCCTAGGTTTGGTCTTGATCATTCGAAGTTCTTCCTCTGCGTTCACGTCTACTGTTCGAAGTCCTCTCTAGTCTTCTTCGAAGTCACGTTCGTCTCTCTCTCTCTGGTTCGTGGGTCTCGATCTCTCTCTTAGGTCGATCCATCCTCATGGTCTGTTCCTTCTTCTGATGCTCTGGTTGTATCTTTCTCCTTCTTTGTCTCTCTGTGTTTTGTGACTTTTGACTCAATCAGTACTGTTATTTGGTTAAAAACACTTATTTACAGTTTTGCCCACTTGTTTTTTTTATTATTATTCTTCAACCTGTTAATCTTTGGTTTATTACAATGATGGACACCAAAATCCAAGCCATCAGATGTATACTCACTGGTGCCAATTATGTTTATTGGGCTAGTGTTATGAAAAATTTCCTTCTTGGTTAAAAAAAATAGGGCTATGTTTCTGGTTCTGTTTCTCGTCTATTTGACTCGAGACAAGAAGGATATCTAACTTTCTGTGACACTTGCAATTGTGATAATGCCCAAGTTTTGACTTGGTTTCATAATTTTGTGGATGAGCGTATTGGAATGATGTTTTCCAAATATAGTACTGCCAAGGTGGTGTGAGACTATTTATTGGGTGTGTATCAACAGGCTAACTTTATCAAGTGGTATGAGTTGGAAACAGCTATTCAGAGTGCTCGTCAACGGATCAATCTATTCAGGACTTCTACATTGAGATGACAGGCCTCTAGGATCAGTTGGCTCTCATAGAACCATCTAGCTTCAAGGCACTAGACGCTTATGTTGAGTTTCGGAAGTAAGGTCGTTTAGTGCAGTTCTTAACGGCTCTCTTCCCTCAGTATGAGGCTATCCGTGGTGGCATCCTTTATCGATCTCTTCTCCCCAGTGTGGATGATATTGTTCGTGAGCTCCTCTCCAAGGAAACACGTCTTAAGACGGCCAGTCAGACTTTGTCTCCATCTGTCTTCTTGGCTCCTACTTAGCCTCCTCTATTGTTGACCCTACTACCTCATCAGCTTCAGGCCAATGTAAAGCCCAAGAAGGGGCCACTAGCCTTTGATGAGTATGCTTTGCCATCAGAAGGGCCATTGGAAGTACAACTGTCCCAAGAAGGGATGTCAGTCTACTTAGTCTTTTCAGCCATCTTAGACACAGTTTCGACCTCCTGCTACTTATACTGCATCTGCTCCGGCTTCTGATCCTGACTTGGCTTCCTTGCGTGCCCAGATGGCTCAACTTCAGCATCTCCTGTCTACCTCTCAGCCAACCCTATCTGCCTCTGCTTTCACCTCTCTTCATTCAGGTTTATTTGGGTCCTCTTCAGGTATCTCTTCTTTTGTCTGGATTTTTGTCTCTAGTGCCTCTTATCATATGACTCCTCACCCTTCTTTACTTCAAAACTGTATCCCCCTTCCCTCTCCTAGTACTGTTAATACTGCTAATAGGTCTGGTGTGCCTATTTTATCTGTTAGGTTTGTCTTACCCTCTGTCATGTCTGTTATTACTATTCCCTCTGTTCTTTATGTTCCTTAGCTATCTGTCAGTTTATTATCTATTAGTCAACTTGATATTTCTGGTTTTGATATTACCTTTTCCTCTTTTGTCTGTTGTGTGCAGGATTAGGTGTCCAAGAAACAAATTGGGACCGACTATAGAGTTGGAAATCTCTATGTGGTAGAGAGCTTGCATCACCCTCTATCTACCTCTTTAGTTTTTTTTTTTCTCATTTCAGTTAGATTCTCAGTCAAGTCAGTTTTACTTATGGCATTTTCACCTAGGTCATTTGTTTGTTGACCGCTTACAGTCTTTAGCTCAGTCAGGATTATTGGGTAAAGTTTCTCCTAGTCAAATTGATGAATGTCGATGGTGTAAACTTGCCAAAATGTCAGCTTTACCTTTTGATAAAAGTACTTCTGTTTCTCCATTTTCTCTTGTGCATACTGATGTCTAGGGACCCTTTCTTGTTCTCACTAAAAGGGGTTCCGCACAATATGTGTCTTTTGTTGATGATGGCATCTGTTATACTTGGGTTTATCTTATGACTCATAAATCTAATATATCATACATTTTAGCCTATGATCACTACATAGTTTGGGGCTACTATTAAATTGTTACGATCTGACTTGGGTGGGGAATATTTTAAAACTGAGTCATGTGAGTATTTGGCCAATTTGGGTACCAAACTTCTTGTACTGATACCCTTGCCCAAAATGGTCGAGTCGAGTGTAAACACCGTTATCTCCTTGAGACAGCTAGATCTCTTCTTCTCTCTGCCTCAGTTCTAGCTTTGTTTTGGGGAAAGACAGTTTTTACTGTTGTTTTTCTTCTTAACCCCATGTTCACTCCCCTTCTTTTTGGTCGGTCTCCTTATGAGGCTCTGTTCTCTCAACATCCCAATTACTTCCCCCTTCGTGTGTTTGGGTCTGCTTGTTTTGTCCTTCTTTCCTGTAAAGATCGAACCAAACTTAGTACCCGGTCTGTCCTATGTGTCTTTTTGGGTTATAGTCTTACTCAGAAAGGCTATCGGTGTTACGACCTTATTTCCTGTCATTTTTATATCTCCCGTCATGTTTCTTTTCTCAAACTTTTGCCTTACTTTTAGCTTCCTCCTATCATTGCTCCTGTTTCCAAAGAGGATTTGGTTCACATTGATCCATTTCCTTTTGAGGTCCCTCCTAATGAGTACATCTCTACTGTTTCCCATGACCTAACTCCGTTATCTCCTCCTTCTCCCTAGCTTGCTCCTTCTCCTCTTCCTCCTCCGTTGTTAGTCTATTCTCATCGCCAGGATTTCCCTCCCCCAGTTCTCTCTTCTTCTACTGCTGATCCTCTTACTTCTGACGACTCTGATCCGAATGCACACTGATATCCTACTCGAGTGTGTCATCCTCCAAAACTGTTGGGTTGGTCTAATACATGTCTTTCTACTTCCTATCGTACTTTTTTGTTTACTATTTATTCTTTTTCAGAACCTCAGTCTTACAAGGAGGCCTGTCAGGATCTTCATTGGATATAAGCTATAGAGGATGCGTTGTCTGCTCTACAGAAACTAGTACTTGGGAGTTGGTTCTTTTGCCTACTTGTAAGAATCTGGTTGGTTGCAAATGAGTTTACAAAGTCAAGACTCATTCTGATGGTTCTCTTGAGCGCTACAAAGCTCGTTTGGTTGCCAAAGGTTTTTCACAGGAGTATGGTATTGATTATGAGGAGACCTTTGCTCCTATTGCCAAGACGACTACTGTCCGTACTTTGGTTTTCGTTGCTATTGTTCGTTTTTGGCCTCTTTATCAGATATATGTTAAGAATACTTTTCTTAATGGCCATCCCACGGAGGAGGTTTACATGCGTTCTTTCCCTGGCCTTCACCAGTCCTCTGGACAGGTTTGTCGCCTTCGGCGTGCTCTGTGTGGTCTGAAGCATTCTTTTCGTGCTTGGTATAATTGCTTTCAGACTGCTGTTACTGCACTTGGGTTTCATCATTGTGCTCAGGACTCTATTTTATTTCTGCTTCACACCACTACTGGATTTGTTGCCTTATTACTGTATGTGGATGATATGATCATCACTGGCTCTGACTCTTCTGTTATCTCTGACGTCAAGCAGCATCTTTTCCGTGCCTTTGAAATGAAGAATCTGGGTTCCTTGTGGTATTTTCTAGTATGTACATTGTTATATTGAAAAAGTTTGGTTAAAATTACTAAAACACAATTTTGAGATACAAAAGCATTATTCAGTAAAAGAAATATTAATTTATTTTTTATCATTATATAAAATAATTTTATTGAGATAATCTGTTATGGTTTTAATTATAATATAAAACTGCTTTGATACCACATGTAAAATTATAGAATCTATATACTAGAAACTAAAAACCATAATAATCTGATTGAATTAAACAACTTAAATAGATTTAAATACGTACCTTATTTCTCACCATTTCCATGAGATATTAAACAATGGTCTTCACAATTGGAAAACCCTAGCAGTGTCTCTTCCCTTTCTTCTCCTAATCTTTATGTTGTCTTTTAATGGGATTGACAATCTTTTGATTCACATATATATAAATCCTAATAGGATAGGAGAGGGGATTAGGCCTAAATAAAACAATTACTGAGCCCTCCATACCACATATACACATATAAAATAATAAAGGGGGAGTGACGGGCCAATCTTGCTTAGTAAACTCTGACATCTTTTCTCCAAAAGTAGCTCGGCTGGCTCTTCGCCTCTTCAACCCGTCGCTTCAGTCCTAACGTCGCCATAAATAGGGACACATGGCGGGCTGCCATTGGTCATCGAGCAGCCCACCCGCCGTCTGTGTCAGAATTTGAATTTGGGCGGTCTCATGCTTACATAGACACGACCCCCATCATTTCATTTCTTCCTACTGCTGCTTCCATTTCTGACGATTCTGAAGCTCAAGCCTTCTCCTCAAACTCGACTGCCATTCTTCGTGTTCGAGGGACACGACCCTGTCCTTCACTGGTAAGTCATTCCACCCTCATTTTGTTGCTATTTTTCTTCATATTGCACACATTAGGGCACAAAAACGTAGTCCTTAGGGCGTAGGCCATAGAAAACGTCTCAAACCTCTTACTGTTCTTGGTGTTCTTCGTCTTCCTGAAGAACACTGAAGAACTGGGGCGAACCGGGCTCTCGGTCTAATTTTGATCCGAAAAACCAATCAAACCGGGCAAACAACATGTTTGTCGCAACCCCGGCACAAACCGAGATAACAAAAGGACTTGGTCGCTCAACCGGGCTAACATCTGGTCTGCTTGGGCGACCGGGCTCCTTAGATAGAGTAGACAACCGAGGTGGTTTGGCACTCTTAATGACCGAGCTAAAATCCAGCTCCTTTTGCGCGACCGCGCCCAAACCTAACACTTACCATCCTTTTCCTGCAGAGTCCAAGGGGACCACTGTCATTCCTGAGGCTCTCAGGACCGAGAAGCATCCAATAACCAGTGCCAAACCTCTCAGCCGGGATACACTAGGCCGGCCACCAATGGGGAAATTCCGCTTCCTAGTGGATACTCCGGCCGCACTAGCTGCTTTCAGAGAGGACTACGGCATCCCGGCCGATGTTCATCTTGAACTGGCAGAAGAAGAGACCACACCCTGGGGCAGACTTCATCAATGCCCCTTCACCGTGCTCTCAATTGTCAAAGGGGGTCTCCGTTTCCCGCTCAATCCTCTTATAATCGAGTTCCTTCGTCGCACCGGGCTGGCACCCACACAAGTGTCAACCAATACCTATAGAATAATCAACGGCGTACACGAACTGAACAATCGGCTAGGCACCCACTTAGGTCTAGCCGAGATATTAAGACAATACACAATGGGCCACACCGGTGACGGCCTAGCATATTACTTGAAGATTAGACCGGGCAAGGAAAAAATTGTGACCGGCACCCCGGATAAAGATCTTCACGACGATGATTTTTTCTGGGTGTCGGGCAATTACGAAACAGCCGAGGTGCCGGGCTGGTTCATAAACAAGGACTTCGGTTCTTCCTGTAAGTCATTCAAACTTGCTCGGTTTAGCTTAACGTTTTACCTTGTCACTAACCAGTTTTCTTGTTTCCTTTGCAGCAATCCAAGCCTTGCAAGCCAACTATCAATTTCCCAACGTCGAAGCAATTCGGGTCGTGCTTCGGTATCCCCGCCGAGATTGCAACGAATTAGTTGGCTACACACCGACATACAGGTATTCTGCTCCGCGCTGGAGTAGAGTAACTGACTTCCTCCGGGCTCCTTCGCCACCTCCAGATCCTACCCTTCCAGACGTTCCTCTCATCCGCCTGACCGAGGAACAAGAGATGGCCAAACGCAGCAGAATCAAGAATCTTCTCACCGCCACATCCGCCGAGCTGCCGAGCGTTGTAACCCGGTCGCCAGCTGCTGGTCAATCCAGCAGCGCTGTGGTCGCCCTTGCCTCCCAATCCGCCGGGCAATCCAGCCGAGAACCCTCTGCACGGCGCGCCGGGAAAAGAACTTGGGCAGGCCCGTCCGCCAGACATGCTTATATCCCTCCTGAGCCCCGTATCCACTCCCACTCATCTCCTGACACATGGCTCTGCTATCCCATCTGTCAGCATAAACCATGCCATTCATCACCTAAACCCCAGTGCCGGCCTGGCGCCCACATTTGAAGCACCGGGGTCAAGATATCCCGGCAACGGCTTCGATCAAGGCTGACAAAGAGCATCTGCTCGCCTTCGATCTGTCCAAAGCCCTGTTGCTACCGAGCGACGTGGTCGGCAGCGACCACGTCCCCGACACTCGGTTGGTCAAGTCGTCAGTGAAGTCTATGGCCAGGGTAAGTTGATGTTCCTTTTAAAAATTTCACAAGTGTTTGCTCGGTTCCCTTTCTGCTCGGTCCCCTTTCTGATCTACTTTGCTTCTTTGTGCAGGCCATTCAAAAACAACACTTGGTTTTGGAGCGCATCCACCGGCTTAGGCAAAAAGCCAACGACACAGCCAGCCAGGTTGAAAGCCTTCAAGCCGAGCTCGGCCGGGATAAGTCTTCGCTTGAAATGGCCAACTCCGACAATAACAGACTGCTCGGCCAGCTGGATGCGGCCGAGAAAAAATGAGATGAGCTCCAAGCCGAGGTGGACACTCTAAAGAAGTCGAAGAAGAAAGCTTGCCGGGCTGTAAACACCGCTGGCTTCAACGAGGCCGAGGAGAGCTACAAGAAGTAGGTCTTTGCAACGCAAGACATCTACTTCAAAGCAGGCTGGAAGTCTGCCTGCGAACACCTCGGCCAAGGCTCCGACACCGACGTATTTGCCAACCCTCCTCCAGCTTCGCTACCGGTCTACCTTGTGCCTTACGCGAACGACGTATTCAGCGCTCTGCAAGCGGAGGCCGAGGAGGGACTTGAAGATGGAGAGGATGACACAGATTCAGAGGCAGAGGAGGCCGAGGTGCCAGAGCAGCCCGGCAGTGCTGAGCCCGGTGCCCAAGAAGTCAGTCCTACCATCAACCTTGATGCTGGCGAGGATGAGTTCACCAATCTCTCCCCCCTAGTTTAGTTTTCTTTTTCCTTGTTTTTGTATTTTTGCTTCCAACTCTTTTGATGTAACCGGGCCTGTCCCCACCTTTTGTAATGAATTTCTTATCAATGAAAAATTCTAATTTTTGCAAGTGTTTGCACGGTTGTAATCAGTTTTGTCTCCAGCAAAACACCTCGGTATAACTCATAGTTTGAACACTTTGTCGACCGGAATACATAACACGGTCGAAGCACTTCAGCAGAACAAGACAAATTCATGAACCGAAATAGCCACTTCGGCTGTAACAAAGTCAAACAA
>NW_021025918.1:775905-812896 GCF_004153795.1 Camellia sinensis
TTTCTAAAATCGATGCATACCCTCATTTTACCATTCTTCTTAACTACAGGCACAATATTGGATAGCCATTCAATATACCTGGTTGTCTTAATAAAGCCTGCCTTAAGGAGCCTAAGAATTTTCTCATTGACCTTCTGAATCACTTCAGGACTCATCCTTCTTGGTTTTTGCTTGTATGGATTGAAATTAGGCCACATAGGGAGCTTATATTCTACTAATGACCTATCCAATCCTGGTAGTTCATTATAAGACCATGCAAAACAATCTTTATATTTCTTTAAAACCACAAACAACTGGTCCCTGTTAAGAGCATTTAACCAAGTACTTATATATGTGGGTTACTGTATAGAACCTTCCCCTAAGTTCACTTCTTCCAAGGGGTCTTGTATCTGAGAACTCACTGATGCTTCTTTTTTTATTTCTTCTGTCTTCGAAGCAATCTCCTTGCTTTTTCCTGCTCCCAGTTTCTTTGATTCAACATCTTTGCCCTCCTCCTCACAGACAAAGTCTGTCCATAAAGTTTCTTCTTCCTGTATCTCCTGGACTTTTGTTTCAATGTCCAAAGCACAGTATTTATCAAAGGCAAAAAACCTGATCTGTTGCTGCTCTTGCTTGCCAACTACCATAGTGTTGCGTATGGGGGGCGCAGACATGCTTATATACCTTCTGAGCCCCATATCCACTCCCAGTCATCTCCTGACACGTGGCTCTGCTATCCCATCTGTCAGCATAAACCATGCCATTCATCACCTAACCTCAACTGCCTGTCATCACAGCTGGAGCTCGGCAGCCGAGCTGCCCTATCCGTTGTTGTGCCATGCCGTGCTCCATACCCTAGCACTTCACTGGCCAAGATTGAGGAGGACCGGGCTAGGCGGCATCTCGGCAAAGCCTAGCCCGAGGTGCCTCCTGGGGTCGGCCTTTCTGCCGGTCAGACAACTTCCTCGGATGTCCGCGCCTTCCCGGGCGCCGGTCACTCGGCCTATCTGGCTTCGGCCATCCTCGGACCGAGCATCCTGGTCCGACCGAGCACTGCCTTGCCGAGCAGTTTCTGTCCGGTCCGGGGTGGCACACACAGCCCGAACTCTGCCCGGCCCAAGTTCTGGCAGCCCTTCTCTGGGCGAACAGTCGATCATCTCGGCCCAATGCACTGCTGGGCTTTCAACCTGCTCGGTCGATATCTCGGCCCAACTCCAGATCATAAATCACCCTCTCAGCTACAAAGATCGTTTGGTTGCCAAAGGTTTTTTACAGGAGTATGGTATTGATTATGAGGAGACCTTTGCTCCTATTGCCAAGACGACTACTGTCCGTACTTTAGTTTTCGTTGCTATTATTCGTTCTTGGCCTCTTTATCAGATATATGTTAAGAATACTTTTCTTAATGGCCATCTCATGGAGGAGGTTTACATGCGTTCTTTCCCTGGCCTTCACCAGTCCTCTGGACAGGTTTGTCGCCTTCGGCGTGCTCTGTATAGTCTGAAGCATTCTTTTCGTGCTTGGTATAATTGCTTTCAGACTGCTGTTATTGCACTTGGGTTTCATCATTGTGCTCAGGACTCTGTTTTATTTCTTCTTCACATCACTACTGGATTTGTTGCCTTATTACTGTATGTGGATGATATGATCATCACTGGCTCTGACTCTTCTATTATCTCTGACGTCAAGCAGCATCTTTTCTATGCCTTTGAAATGAAGAATATGGGTCCTTTGTGGTATTTTCTAGTATGTACATTGTTATATTGAAAAAGTTTGGTTAAAATTACCAAAACACAATTTTGAGATACAAAAGCATTATTCAGTAAAAGAAATATTAATTTATTTTTTATCATTATATAAAATAATTTTATTGAGATAATCTGTTATGGTTTTAATTCTAATATAAAACTGCTTTGATACCACATGTAAAATTATAGAATCTATATACTAGAAACTAAAAACCATAATAATCTGATTGAATTAAACAACTTAAACAGATTTAAATACGTACCTTATTTCTCACCATTTCCATGAGATATTAAACAATGGTCTTCACAATTGGAAAACCCTAGCAGTGTCTCTTCCCTTTCTTCTCCTAATCTTTATGTTGTCTTTTAATGGGATTGACAATCTTTTGATTCACATATATATAAATATATATAAATCCTAATAGGACAGGAGAGGGGATTAGGCCTAAATAAAACAATTACTAAGCCCTCCATACCACATATACACATATAAAATAATAAAGGGGGAGTGATGGGCCAATCTTGCTTAGGAAACTTATTACCTGTTAGGTCCAGCCCAAGTTAATGAAGTCATTTTTACAATTTTACCCCTAGCCTCAACCACCGTCCTCCTCTGTCATTGTCAACATCATGAGCCTCAACCACCATTCTCGTCTTCTTCTCTTGCAGTTGCTCGCCTTATATTACCATCCTCCTCATTCGTTGCCATCACCGCCACTCTTCCATTATCCATTTACTATCTTCAACACCGTCATGGCCACCATAATCCTCCTCCATTACTAATCTATTATCTTTGATATCGATCTTCACTAGCGACTTCAGATCTAGCCAATTTCAACGCCGATCTACAATCTTCAACCTTAGAACTAGATATATTGTGTATAAAAACTGAAAGAACCGGCCTAAATAAATTCATCAGTGATAAATTTATCACTATAATTTATCATTGATTATTATTGATTATCACTGATAAATTTATCAATAAATTTGTTGAATTCTCTGCTATTAATTCATCAGTGTTTTGGTTGTACAGTGTTAGTGATTGTTGAATGATGATTGAATCACAAATTAATTTAATTATTGATCATAGAATGATAAAAATGATTAATTGACCATCCTGCATATTTATCTCTTTACATTGACAAAAATGATAAATTTATCACTATATTAATATTAAAATTTCATCACAGCAACAACCACATATCAAATAAAATCAGTGATAAATTTATCACTATATTAATATCAAAATTTTAACATAGCAACCGTCCACAACGTATTGAATAAATTAGCTTTCAGTGATAAATTTATCACTAAAATTATAACTAAAAATATATAATGGTGTAAATATATACACAACAATCTCCAACAAACACACAACAATCTCCACATTGTGATTGACAAATAATTGGAGAAAAAATCACACAAACAATCTCCACATTCATTCAGAACAATATATAAACTTAGGGAACCGGCCTAAATAAATTCATCAGTGATAAATTTATCACTATAATTTATCATTGATTATTATTGATTATCACTGATAAATTTATCAATAAATTTGTTGAATTCTCTGCTATTAATTCATCAGTGTTTTGGTTGTACAGTGTTAGTGATTGTTGAATGATGATTGAATCACAAATTAATTTAATTATTGATCATAGAATGATAAAAATGATTAATTGACCATCCTGCATATTTATCTCTTTACATTGACAAAAATGATAAATTTATCACTATATTAATATCAAAATTTTAACATAGCAACCGTCCACAACGTATTGAACAAATTAGCTTTCAGTGATAAATTTATCACTAAAATTATAACTAAAAATATATAATGCAGTAAATATATACACAACAATCTCCAACAAACACACAACAATCTCCACATTGTGATTAACAAATAATTGAAGAAAAAATCACACAAACAATCTCTACATTCATTCAGAACAATATATAAACTTAGGTCTCGTTTGGGAAGCAACCAGTTTAGCCAAAAAGTCAAAAAGTTACTAAAAAAGTCAAAAAGCCAACAACCCATACCAAAAAGTCAAAGATTCTCTTTTCTCTCTACTTTTTGCACATCTTTTCGTAAAAAGTCAAAAGTCATCCCAAACATATTAGTTTTTTTTTTAACTCATATTTTAGCCAAATAGCCAAAAAGTTACTAAATTAGCTTGTTCCCAAACGAGGCCTAATGTTGAATATAGCAAATCAATGATGGTGACAGCGGCAGAGGACGGTGATGGTCGAGGCAAACGGCGTTGAAGGTGATAGAGAACGATGGTGGTTAAAGTAAGCGGCGTTGAAGGCAACGGAGGAGGGCGTGTGTCGACTGTAGAAATCATTAGAGAGAGAGAGAGAGAGAGAGAGAGAACAACGAACAGGGGGCAAAACAGAGCAGGGGTAAAACAGAAAAAACAAAAGAGCCTCAGGACTGATTGGTGCGTAAAATCAAACTTTAGGACTAAAATAGGAATAGCTCCTCAAAGCAGGACTGGCCAGTAAAAAAGCCAATAATAAATACACTAAGATGGACCATGGCTCAAAACTTTATGGATCATAATAATAATTTTGGGCTCATACCAATCAATTTGTCTGAATCACTTTCAACCCGTTTTTAATAAATCAAACTAAATATAGTCAGTCACAACCTAATTATGAAAATTTCTTACAATTCAGACTAAGAAATTTTATTTAAAATTTAAACACAAGTGCTTCATTACATATCTATGAAATAAAAAGGAAAATGTTTTTCAAATTTTTTTCAGGTTGGTAATACACAATAATTCATCAACTATTTTCATTTGTGATATAAATGATAATTTCTCGGTGTCTTGGATTGTGAGATTCGGCCAGTTCTCCTTTGAAATGAGTAAAAGTCTCATCGGTGTCATCTGAAACAGTTGATCGAGTGGGAGAGTGTTGAGTAGGTGGTGATGGAGCGATTGACAAAGGTGATGATGGTGGACTTGCCTGATCTTGGTGAGTGTCAATGCCCGTGGCAGTGACAGTGTCTTCATGTTTGAGAATGTACTTCCTCCACAAAACTTTGAGATCCAAGTGCATCAAGAAACTCTTGTGCTCATAAGCTAACATAGCCATAAATATAATGAGAGCAAAAGAAGCAGCAACTCCAACTATGACAAATAGTCCCTTAAAACTATTAACACTCAGGTTACTGGAAGACATCGTATTGCTAGAGTCTGGACAACTGTCACTCAACAACCATTTTTTTTCAATTTTTAACATGTTACCTTCTTCAATCACATGCAAGATTGCTGTTGATACATCACGTACTAAAGGGGAACTTTTACGAAACGCCTGGTAAAATAAAAATCAGTCAGGGTATTATGAGAAAGTTGGGTGAGAAGAAACATAAATACAAATATAAATATATATATGCACGTGATGAGACCGAGGTCTTAAATAGATGAATTAGTATAACATCAAGAGTAACGAGCGAAATATACAAAAATGATTGGGAGCTCTAATAAAGGAGCTCTAATGAGCTCTGATGGGAGTGGACCCCATTGTGATGTGATGTTTTGGCCTTGTGATTTTTTTTTCTTTGCCACATTTTTAGAGCTTCAAAATTAGAGGGATGTATCATTGCTTCAAAATATATTAGGTGATGCAATTGTAATTTTTTTATAATCATTTATGACAATTTTTTGATATTTGGCAATCATTTAATGCATTTTCAAAAATGCCATTTGTTGTAATATTGGATGAAATGAGTATCAAATTTTTTTATATTCTGGTACTGATACGTTCAATATATTAATTGTAATAAAAATAATGTGTATTGACCATTTTCTATTGGTTTGTAGCCGGTTTCCGATTGATTAGATGATTTTAAAAAATTTATGATCGTGACACCTAATTTCTAATAGGTATCGTATTGATATGTCTCATGATACAACTATTTAAAATCGTGATAGTAATTAAATCATCCAAATAGATTATAAATCAGTTATATCGATTGTGAGTCAAGGACTTAAATAATGGTATCGAGAGATCAATAACCCGATATGTATTGGCCAATACAATATGTATTACTCAATTTGTATTAGGCAGCTGCCCAAATTTAAAGCCATGAGAAAGAGAGAGAGAGAGAGAGAGAATATACAAAGCCAAAGCCGCCAGTCTTGTAGGTTGGTGGAACCATGGTATAATTTGAGCAGTGTCTTCCAATAAAGGGTTTCAAGTAAGGAATTTCATCGAAAGCAGCAACTATACTCTTATTCGAGAAAGCGGCATTCAAGTCTCCGTACACAGTATGATAGCCCTTAAGTTGAGACTCGCTGAATTCCATTCCTTTCAAGATATCACCAACAAATGAGGCATTTGGGTAACCAACTGGATGCCCTTTCTTTATAAGCTGTTGCACATCAGTAATAGATGGTTCAAGTCGATGAACAGTCAACATTGAGCTTAAGCTAGCCGTGTAACTTTGAGTTAGAATTAAGACCACGAAACACCATATGATCACCACAAACCTTGCCAAGTTGCTTACTACTTTCTCCTCTGTAATATATGTTATTCAGGTAATTAGGATAACAAAGAAGAAAAAAAACAAATAAACAAACTTAGAAAGTGTTCTCACTCGTGGGTTGTGATGCTTTGGGTACATCACGGAATTTCGATTATACTAAGATTGTGTTTAAATTTTAAATTTAAGTATTTTTAATACTCTTCTATACTTCATTGTGTGAGAGCAGTCTTTTTTAGAACTTTTTTGTTTTGTTTTGTTTTGTTTTGTTTTGGAACAAGAAAAAAAGGAAGCTCCTTGGAGGTGTCATTGCTTCCACAAGTCTTGGCTCTGGAGAAATAGATTGCCAGTCAGATTTAACCCAATCCATATGAAGGGACCCCGCATTGGGGCACTAGTGGGTGCCAATTACCTCACCACAACAGGTTTCCCAAGCTATTATGCACCAGTCAAATTTAATCCAATCCAAAGGAAGGGACCCCCCACGGGGGCACTAGCGGGTGTCAATTACCTTGCTACAACATGCTTTCTAAGCTATTATGCGACAGGAGTACAATGCATCTGCAGACGCACCCCCTGAGTGTCGATCCTAGGACCTCCTGCTTGGTGAGGGGTTGGCTTTCCACTAGGCCACCACTCTCGGTGGTTTTTTAGAATCGTTGAGAGTAGTCTTTTTGTTTAGCAAGTGTTTGATCTACCATCTAGTGTGTTCTTTTTTTTTTCTTTGGGCCATTAGCTTTGCATTTGATTGGTTTTGTTTCATGTTTCAACCTAGTTGAGATATGACCTTTTAAGCTTGGATGCTTTGTTATGTTTCTTAGTTGAGATTTATTGTACTGCGTTTCAACGTAGTTAGAAACATACCCTAAATGTTATGTTTTGTCTTGCTTGCATGGACAATGCATGACCATATGGAATTGGTTGCTCCATGTTTTAACTCCTGTTGGATAAATATTCCATAAATTCTAGACAACTAAGCCTTGTTTTGGGTGTTGACTTCTTTCCAAACAAGTTCTAATTTGTAGTTATGGTGAGCCAAGTTGTTGCTATAATTTTTCTAGTTGTTCTATGGCTTCATGCTCTTTATACAATGATTCATTAGTACTATGTAAATGCAGTAAAGAGGAGGAAGAGAGAGAATTACTGTGAGAGAAAACCATGGTTGAGAAAGAAAACCAGATACTTGTGCTGACTTGTTGTAGAGGATTCCCATTAAAATCTTCATTAATTTGACGTTCAAGGATCCAAACCAGAAACCCAATGAACACAAAGAAACAAGCACTTGTCACCCATAGATCCCAAGTCAATGGCTTCAAAAAAACCCATGCACTGTTGTAATTCTTGTTGTCTTTGAAAGGAACGATCATCATCACTCCAGATTCAGTGTATGGAATTGTAAAGTCAACAGCATGAGAGCGGTTTTCTCTAATAGTAATATCTCCAACCACAACATCAAAATTCTGTTCAAAAAAATAAACAAACAAACAAACGAAAAAAAAGTGGATTCTTCTTAGAATGATGTGAATGTGTCATATTTATAAATTATAATCATAATAATAAATTTATTTTAGTAATTTTATTTTCACTTTTCTACTAAGATAAAAGAGGTAAAGTGCAAATAAAATTACTAGACAAGGATGTTATTATCCTAATAAATTAATAAGTTGTCTCACATATTTCCCACATGATCTGATTTTATTTAAATCTCTAACAAAATCCTAATAGAATGTGCTAAGTTTAAATTTTTAACAAAATCCTAATAAAGTTTTTATTTTTGCTGAAAAAAATGTGCTGAGTGTAATAAGGTAATACCTTAGACTCAATTGATAGTTTAAGAATTAAATAAATAATTTGACAATAATTTAACAATAAAAAGTGTAATAAATCCTTTCTCACCACCTCAAACATATACTACAACAAATAAGAGTTTTATAAACCAAATGTTTTGGTTTCTAAAAGTAAACATTTTGTTGTAAAATACATTTAGAGACCAATTTCTATCGTCATGAGGATAGTCGCTAAAAGATCGTCCCGAAAAGTCCAAAACAAGACTTTTAGCGACAAAATTTTGAAAATGTCACTAATAAATAGAGTTTTAGGGACAAAATAATTTGGTCTAAAAATGGTTTATTTTTTGAGACAAAAAATTTGGTCTCAAAAGGATAATAATTTATCACTAATGTCTAATTTTTGTTGCTAAAAATAAAATAACGGCACTTTTCCTAACAAAAATATTTGGTCCTTAAAAAATAATTTTATCCCTAAATTTTGATCTCTAAATTTTTTTGTAGTGATATTAATAAAATATTCTAATGATATATATATGACACAAAAATTGAAGCTTTTTATTAAAAATAAATAATAGTTTATAGAATTCGATCATAATTGAGAGGGTAATTTGTAAGCAAATTGGGCCGAGCTAGGAAAGTCTTCTTTAGAAGTTGGGCCGCGCAATGGGCCGAGATAAGGGCTGGTGTAGCTTGGTCTTAGGCCAAGAAGACATCTCATATTACGGATTTGGGCTGAACTATGAGTTGAGGTGTTTGGACTTCGCAAGTTGGACCTCGTCCTTGTTAGTTCGGTCGGAGACTGCTGCAGTTAGTTCGGTCTAAACAGACAAAATCGAGGTATCAGTGGAGAGAGAACCGAGCTAAAGGATAGCTCTGCAGGGCGTCATCTCAGAGTCAAGACTGATAGTGGTGCTTAAAGTATCACCGAGCCGAAATAACTTGGTTGACCGCAATGTCAGCCGAGGTAAAGATGTCAGCTGAGGTAAAGGACGTAACATCAATGGCGAGGGTTGAGCTGTGTATAGCTCGGCAGGGTAGCATTCGATAGATTAGCTTTCGATTACACGGTCCGAATGGCAGGGGATCGAGATAAGGCAATTCGGTCAGAAATGTATAACCGAGGTAAAGGGTTCAGCCATCTCACTTGGCTTGCAGTGATGAAACTCCTAGTAGGACTCTGCTAAGGAGAGTTAGAATCCTACTGGGATTGTACAAACCATCTCAGTTGGTTGGTAGTAAGTAGGAGTATGACTCCTAGGAGGACTTTGCTAAGGAGAGTAGAGTCCTACTAGGATTGTGCAAAACCATCTCACTTGGTTGGTAGTGAGTAGTGTGTGTGATTCTCAGGACTCTCATAGGGAGAGTTGGAATCCTACTAGGATTGTGCCAAAGTAAAGTCTATAAAAGCTCATGACCAGACCTATGGATAGGTATCCCAATTCTTACCCCAGAATACACAGAGCTTATTGTCTATTGTCTAGTTGCTGACTTAGGCATTGGAGGGGTTTCTGACACACACCCGCCGGTTAGCTCACATTTGTGTTTTCAGTTGCTTTAGCTCACGTTTGTGTTTTCAGGTGGCAAAGCAACGTTGTTTGGAGGAGTGCAATCTTGATCAATATGATCATACGAGAAGAATTATTTCGTACTCGTACAATAATCCAACACAATCCACTCATTTGATAAGAACCCGCACATTTAATAAATCACATCTCATGTGAAAAAGTTGCATTCAAGAATTATGTGCACGTAATAGGATGGATAAAAATTGAAAAAAAAAAAAAAAAAATTGAAATAGTTTATAGAGTAAATTATGAAAATTATTCCTATAATTTACATGATGTGTCAATTTAATTCTTATTATTTTAATTTATTCAATTTTACCTCTTAATTTAACGAATTATGTCATAGTAGGCTAATAAATAACGGCTGTTAAGTTTGGTGGACTGAAAGTTATTACGTGCTCAAATGATGTGTCAATTTGGTCCCTGTAATTTACACGATATGTCAATTTGATTCATGTTGTTTTGATTTACTCGATTTTGACAGGGATCAAATTGACACATCATGTAATCTATAGGGACCAAATTGATACATCGTTAGACTTTTCGTCCACCAAGCTTAACAGTCGTTATTTAATGGACTAAAATGCATAATCTATTAAATTAAGGGGGTAAAATCGAGCAAATTAAAATAATAAAAATCAAATTAATACATCATGTAAATTATAAAAATTATTTGCGTAATTTACCCTAATTTATAAATTATGGTGGGAAAGGGAGTTTAATTAACCTACCCCATGGGAAAGCTCGCGCAGCAATGCATCATAAGCCCCCTTGTCAAAGGGAAAGAAGTCGTAGAGAACCGAATACGGCAGCGCCTCCATTACAGCTTTGAAAACGTCTATGCAGTACCCAGAGAAACTCGGCTTGTTAGTGATTAAATCCCTCTCGACCCTCACAAAATCACTCTGAAAATGCCTCTCTAAAACTCCCACTCTCAGCACCTTTCCATTTGTTGGCACATTCCGTCCGTTCGGAAAATGTGTAGTTTCACCTTTTCAACAAAAAAAAAAAAATCTGTAAAAATGCAGAATTTTTTCAATAAGGTGATGCTATAATGACTTATTTATTTCTATATTTTTTTTTGTCAGTTTAGTTGTTGCCATTGAATTGGAGATGCACATCAATGGTGAGACTATTACACTAATATTGTGTTAGACTAATAAAATAATAGTGAGACTATTACACCAAATGTGTGAAAGAGTAATCAAAATGAAGAAGGAAAAAACAAAAATTAACAATTTATTGGAATGGGCTTTTTTCAGTACATAGAATCCAATTATGGCAATTGTTAGCTTCCCTCATACTTATTTCAATAATTCAGACCATTCATATTATATGATTTATTAGTAGATCATTAATGCAATTTTTATTTTTATTTTTAAACACAAATGTGATCTGACTTCCAAGCAGGTGACAACTAATGTTTGATCAATTTAATTTTAAATATGAATAATAATTTATATGGCGAGACTTAAATATGAACCATCATTCCAACTTGATCCTTAAATGGATAGAAGGTAAATTATTAGTTAGTCCTACCTAGTGGACTTAAATATTTATAAATTTTGTATAAGTTTTTAATACATCCTAAAAAATTAATTTGACCCCAGCACACTTTAAGATAATTAATAAGTGAAAAGATATGTAAATAAATTAGGTGAATAAGAATGGCCTATAATGGAACAGAGGAAGCCTTGTCCCATTTTATTGAGAAAAAATAAAAATGGAAGTTGTGTGGAAGAGTATCAAAAAAAATGATTATTGTACATAATTAAAATAGAAAAAAAAAATTATAATATGTGATTGAGATTTATTTTAAGTGTCATGTAAGTTAAGTTTAAAATAAATTTAAATCACACGTTACATTATCTGTCTGTGTTTTAATTTCTATATATATAGCATTGTTATAATAATAATAATAAAAAAATGAAAGTAGCATAGGAGTAGTTGCTAAAATGGGAAAAATTCATATGTTAGTATAGTATATCACCTGGCCACGTAATAGCTTTAAGGTTGGTCCGAGACGTCGTATTCACTGCATCAAATTTTAATTCTCGTACAATTCCTTGTTTCGGCGTCCAAAATCCTATCCTTTTTGGAACATTTCCGATCACATTTACAATCTCAAAAGCAGACGATTGTATTTGCCCATCGACAAAGCTGAAATCTCCACTGAGTCCTCTAAATCTAGGAGCGCTTGAAAGAGCTTGGCGAAGATCAATACCATTTTGAGACACTCCAACACTTTCAAAGTCGGTGGTTGAATTTTTTGCAATGTTCGAAATGCTAAAATTTAGCGCGCCAACTTTCTCAACCGCCATTGCCAGGGCTGTGGTCGCATCGTATGCCCATAACCCAAAAACATTTAGATCACTACTAGTTTTCTCTTGGTGTGATCTGTTTTTCCACCTACTAGTAAAATCTTCAAGTTCTTTACTTTTTGGAACATGTGGTTTTACACCAATCACCCCTTGCATTGAGTTGATGATGGTTGAAGGGTCGAAAAAATTCAAGGAATTGGTTATGCCATCAGTTATGATCCAGACATACCCTTCACTCATCATCCCGATGTCATTTGCTTTGGTAAATAAGCGAGTGCTAAGAGAGCGAGTCATGTGTACTATGAAAACCCGGGTTTGCATAGTCATGAGCTTGTAAAGCTCTGCAACAATTTCTTCATCACTGGCCAGAGGACGAATTGTACTTTTGTACAGAACACGAATTTTGTTTTCTTGAAATGTGTCGGTCAAAAATGGAATCAACCCTTCTCCATACTCATTTTCTGTGTAAATGGGTACAACTTCTTTCCATCCGAAAGCTTGAACTATAGTAGTTATGGGTTGTACTTGAGATGAGTCATTTAGAGTAGCTCGGAAAAAATATGGACTCCGAAGATAAGAAAGGGAAGGACTTGTTGCAAAGAATGAAATAATGGGGACATGAGCTTCTTCTCCAAGATGAATTAGAAAATTTGCTTGCATGGATGTCAATGGCCCAATGATGGCTTTCACTTGTTCAGTTTGGGGAATCGATGTTATTCACTGCATCAAATTTTAATTCTCGTACAATTCCTTGTTTCGGCGTCCAAAATCCTATCCTTTTTGGAACATTTCCGATCACATTTACAATCTCAAAAGCAGACGATTGTATTTGCCCATCGACAAAGCTGAAATCTCCACTGAGTCCTCTAAATCTAGGAGCGCTTGAAAGAGCTTGGCGAAGATCAATACCATTTTGAGACACTCCAACACTTTCAAAGTCGGTGGTTGAATTTTTTGCAATGTTCGAAATGCTAAAATTTAGCGCGCCAACTTTCTCAACCGCCATTGCCAGGGCTGTGGTCGCATCGTATGCCCATAACCCAAAAACATTTAGATCACTACTAGTTTTCTCTTGGTGTGATTTGTTTTTCCACCTACTAGTAAAATCTTCAAGTTCTTTACTTTTTGGAACATGTGGTTTTACACCAATCACCCCTTGCATTGAGTTGGTGATGATTGAAGGGTCGAAAAAATTCAAGGAATTGGTTATGCCATCAGTTATTATCCAGACATACCCTTCACTCATCATCCCGATGTCATTTGCTTTGGTAAATAAGCGAGTGCTAAGAGAGTGAGTCATGTGTACTATGAAAACCCGGGTTTGCATAGTCATGAGCTTGTAAAGCTCTGCAACAATTTCTTCATCACTGGCCACAGGACGAATTGTACTTTTGTACAGAACACGAATTTTGTTTTCTTGAAATGTGTCGGTCAAAAATGGAATCAACCCTTCTCCATATTCATTTTCTGTGTAAATGAGTACAACTTCTTTCCAATCGAAAGCTTGAATTATAGCAGTTATGGGTTGTACTTGAGATGAGTCATTTAGAGTAGCTCGGAAAAAATATGGACTCCGAAGATAAGAGAGGGAAGGACTTGTTGCAGAGAATGAAATAATGGGGACATGAGCTTCTTCTCCGAGATGAATTAGAAAATTTGCTTGCATGGATGTCAATGGCCCAATGATGGCTTTCACTTGTTCAGTGTTGTTCAGTAGTTCTAGAGCTGCATTTTACATGTACAAGAATGAAATAATATTGTTAAGATTAAGGCTTAGCTTTATTAAATAAGTGTACTTTTTGATTTTTTATAAAATATAGGTTGGGTTTTGGTTGGATTTGAAGTGATGTGTTAGAGAAGTAATATGATTTAAATAAGATGATGTGACTTAAATAGAATAATGATTTTTTGACTTTTTATCTTTTTTCAATCATGCCAAAGTTGGCCTAACTCTATATTCCCTTTGTTTAGACACATTTCTCTAAATTTTGAAGTTGTAACTTGGGGTGCTCAGAAAGGAGAGATTTGAGGTTCAACACTCCATGATTAATTTAACAATAAACTTTTGTCAATTTAATAATAATAATTTTAATAATTTAAGGTTGACATTCTCCCTAGTTGGAATCCCAACTGACGGCTTTTTGTTAAATTCACTACGGAATTTATTTTATGATTTTCATTATTCAACTTATAAGATCGTTTAAAAAGATTATTTATTTGAAAAATAATAAATAAATAAATAAATAAAATTAAATTAATTGAACAACAATAGTCATATGATTAAATTGCATTTGTCTTAAAAATATCTATTTTCAAAATCATGCCTTTCATTTTTTTAAAATAAAAATAATTCAATGATGAAATTACAATTAGGCTCCGTTTGGCAAGGACTTTTGTGGCTATTTTAGCCACAACAAACAAAATATCACATCCAATCCATAATTATTACACTCTTCTCTCACAAAAAAAGTCAAAAAAACCCTTCTTAAACCAAGCTTTTTAGTCCAGGATAAAATAGTCAAAAAAGTCAAAAAGTCAAAAAGCTAACCCACTTCCCAAACGGAGGCTCAATATAGTTTACAAAATGGAAGACAAAGATTCACAGAGAGTTAACTATACCCTCCAGTTGAAGGGATGGGTTCTCTACAATAATATTTCTTGATAACCTTTCAATACAGTTTAAGTAGGTAATTGCAAAATTATTGCAAGAAAGTAGAATCCTACTCCCCAGTTGAATTGGAAACATGAAAGAATTCTTCTCTATAATTTATTTTGAATTTGCCAAAGAAGAAGACACGTGGCATTATTAAGTTTTCTGCATGGGATGATGGACCAATATTACCATAGCCTTGTTCACAAAAAGAATTCTTAAAAGGTTTATGCACTCACAAGAAGAATATAAAATGATAATAATAAAAAAAAAATTGTCTTCTGAGATAATTTTCTGTTTTTATTTTTTCTTGGATTTACAAAAATGTTGTATTCAGAGAGGACATCAACGCTTTATAAATCTTTTTATTTAGGGAAAATTATATCGGTAGTTTTTATATTTTACTCTTACGTTATTTTAGTTTTTACATTTTTAATTGGCCTAATTTTGATCTTTAATTTTAAATTTTGTTTCAGTTTGGTCTAATTAATAATATTGTTAGTGTTTTTCAAAAAAAATTATCACTAAATTGACTGAGGTTAACTAACTGAATTAAGTAAGTTTATAATTCTATCTTTAAAAATATGACATGTGACACTTATGTATATATATATTTTAAAATATTAAGAGTAGTAATAATTGAATTAAATTGAGACAAAATCATAAATTTAAAATCAAAATTGAGCCAATTAAAAATATAAAGACTAAAATAACAGGAGGACTAAAGTACAAAGACTGCCGCTATAAATTTACCCTTTTATTTATTACATTCCAATATGCCAAACAAGCCTTGTATATATCGATTAGATATTTGTGACGAATTTGGGTTACCTATTGTCTTGTTCTGAAAATTTTCTTCTATGTCGCTCTCTTGAAGCCCAGCCAACGTCAGGCAGATTCCCTCCAGTTCACACGTTTTTTGGTTACGTGGAGCTCGTTACGAATTCTATTTTGAAAAGTTAAATTATTTATTATCAGGTATTTAAGTGTATTTTATCTATACAAAAAATGATTTGGTTGATCCGATAACTCGTTCAATTTATTATGTATTTTACCACAAAAAAATAAAAATAAAAATAGATAACAACTGTATTTTTAAAAATGAATTATACATTTTTTTGATAACAAATACAATAAATTGAATAAATTATGACTATCGAATTGACCTAATTTTTTTGTGAATGAAATACACAAAGTATTCAATAAAATAAACGGTTCAAATTACCGAAACGGAACTCATAGTAAACCCGACAAACCCAAACAACACTCTCTAATCTAGATTTTAGACTGTAAGGGATTCTCATGACCTTGATTTCTTTGTTCAAAAGTTTAAATATATAAAAAAAGTACTTAAATAAAGCGATCTTGACTTTCAACTAGACAGATTTAAAAATAAATTTTTTTACTCAAATTAAAATAAAACCATTTAAAATGGAAAAAAAAAGAAAAAGAAGAAAAGAATGAGGGAAAGCTACCAAAACGATAACAACAATATCATATAAAGCCGCTTATTTTAACCATTTATCAATTAACTAATCATAAATGTATGAACTAATTGAAAAGAAAAAAATGAATGAAATATGACTTGTATTTTATTTCTTACTTGCATAAATTCAATATCTAAACATAGTTTAAATAGAGATGATTCAATTATTAAGTCACTTTACTTATCATCTAAGGCTTCTAAAAATAAATTTAAAAATTATTGTGGATGAAGGCTCTATTTTTTTGAAAAGCCCCATTTTGTTGTTAACCAAAGATTTCAAAGAATCTTGGTTAGCTACTAGGATTAAGAATACTTAATTATTGATTATACATATATAACTATATATACAAATTATATTTGAGAGAGAGAGAGACCTGCTGCAGCTGCACCAACAACATTATCCTTGGAATCTTTGACGCGGAGGTCCAATCTAGTTTTGTAATGAGCATGAGATAAATAGAAGTCTGTGAGGGCCATGTTGATACCCTTCAAACCCATCTCACCAACCCAATTGTTCATGTCGAGAACCACTCCTACCTTTACTTTGACTTTTGTTGTGCTTGTTGTGCTCTGTGCCATGGCCATTCCCCTCAAGGAAATTATTGTAATAACTATAAAGAAAAAGAAGAGAGAGAAAACAAGTTGTATAGTTTTTCCAATCATCTTATAACCCTTAGACAACTTAAGAAACTAATCCAAACTAAATCATATATTTATACCACCGTGATATATCGGGGGCAAAAGTAAAAAAAAATTAAAAATATAGAGAAGTTCTAGCCATTCATATTCTATATGTACCTCTAAGTTACATTATCTTCTTCTTTAATAATGTTTTTTTTTTTCTTTAGTTATGACCTTATTTTAATTATGAGTGATGAAATTTTTAGTTATGTCTCATGTATTGTTTGATTATGACTTTTTTTTTTTTAATTATGATTTAAAAAATATAAAATTATGTCATTTTTTTCTTTAATTATAAGGTGCATACGTACCATAATCTTTCCAAAAATATATAATTTTACATATTATTAGAAAAATATTTTGTTCACACAATTTTCTCTCTCAAACCCTCTCAATGATGTGATAAGTAAAATTTCAAAAGTTGATTCACACTCCAACTGGAATAGGACTTGCATTATGTCTTGCTACCTCATTCGAAGGGATTTGTGGGGAAGGAAATTGTGTAAATGTAACACTACAAATATTATTATTACAATGTTAAAAACGTAGCAACCGAACACCAAATAAGATACAAATCACAAATGAGTCCCATATTATGTGAGTCCCACAATCTGAAAGTTATCTGTCTGTTTGATCATCTATATGGTCTTACTTATTCACTGTGTTTGGTTTTAACTTTCTGAATTCAATTTTTTGAAAATTGAGTTTTTTATTTTTCGTATTTTTTTGTTTTCAGTGAATATTTTTAAAATTTTAAACAATTTTTTTTTTACTTTTTTAGATGCACCTTACTTAGATGTATTTAAAAAGTAAAATACTTGTAAAAAAATATTTTTAAAAATTAATAAATACATAAGAATACGAAAAATGTATTGAATTTTAGTATTTTTTATATTTTTGATATTTAGTGAATTTTCTAAAGATTTTTTTGACAAAATATTATATTTTTTTAAGTATATTTATGTTAAGTGTATTTAAAAATTAAAAAATTACTTAGAAAATTAAAAACATTCAGTAAAAACAAAAATAAATTTTTTTAAATTTTTGGAAAGTGTTCGAAGGGATTTGTGAGGAAGGAAATTGTGTAAATGTAACACTACATATATTATTATTACAATTTACAACAATGTTAAAAACGCCGCAACCGAACACCAAATAAGATAGAAATCACAAATGAGTCTCATATTATGTGAGTCCCATTCTCTGAAAGTTATTTGTCTCTTTGATCATCTATATGCTCTTACTTATTCACTGTGTTTGGTTTCAACTTTTCTTTTAAATTAGATCCACCCACTTTTCTTTTAAATGACATATTTATCCTTGGACAATTTAAGGAATCTTCTCTTCAATTTGGTACTCACATTTTTGTCGTATTTCCTTTCTCAGACCAATTCAATATCTTCTTGTTAAATTTTTGACTTTCAATTGCTAAATTTTTGACCAATTTGAGTTTTATTTTATTTTATTTTTATTTTTTATGATTTTCTTACAATGGCTGCGTTTGAAAATATATTACTTTAGTTGATTATTTGATTTTTTTAGTTATTTTAGTCTAACTAAAAAAAGTTGTGTAATATCTAAAAAAAGTAGCAGGTGACTCGTGCATTGCACGGAAAATTATTTTCAAAAAGGAAATAATTTTAGCTTTAATTTAAAATTTGCTAATGGCTGATAAAAATTATTGTCATTGTGTGTGTGATCCTAATATCTGACATAAAATCACAATGGAATTAGGTTTAATTAATATAATAATATTTTATATTATGATGTATTACAAAAGAATAATTTTAATTTTAATTTAAAATAAATTTTAAATTTAAATTATTTATTTTAATAATCTTAACCTTATCGTTCTATCTAAAAGTGTTACTTGAATACTTATATATAATAAATTTAGTTAAATTATTTATTTATTTTTATAATTTTAATTCTATTGTGCTATAAAAGTGTAATTATCATATAATGATTTTATATGATATATATTAAATTATAAGATTGTAAAATAAAGGAGGTTTTTTTTTAGGGTCCTTGATATTAAAATTTTATAGTATAAATGACATTTAATATTTTCATAATGTCTAAGGTCCCTCAACATTGAACTAGAGAAATTTCAGCCCAGATAAAATTCGGTCCAGAGAATTTCTCTCTAGAAAAAATTTGATCCAGAGAAATTCTCTAGATTCCAGTCTAGAGATTTTCTCTGGATTTTCAGAGAATTTCTCTGGTTTTCGCAAGACTTTCTCTGGATTTAAAAAAAGAAAAAAGCCTGAGATTGTGTGCTTGAGAGTCAAACAAAGTGGGTTATTAGTGGTGGAAGAGAGGTGGTGGTGGTTGTTGTAGACGCGTCCTCGGGCCTCACTACAGTTCGGACTCGATTTGTGTCACGGTCCTGTATCTAATCTCGCAAAGTGCAATGCAAGACCGATGAATCATCAAAGAGTCCAAATCCGACAAATCGTTTTTGAAAACAGATTTTTTTGAAAGAAGTGCCAAATATGGACTGCTTTGTCAGATACAGAGTCGCCACCTAAATATTTTATTTTGGGAAATTTAGGAAACTCTGACTCGTTGCCTAAGGCCACGTGTCCATCATCACCAAAGTTGCCTTGGCTCGGAAACTTGGGTACGATTGGGGAAGGTCACTTCGTGAGCACCCCCGCTCGCCCGATCAAAGATCGACCTCTACTAATCATGATATCTAGTTTTGAAAACGTTATGTGCTCTTATTCCGGTTATTAGCCTAGATTTACTATGTGATGCGCACAGCATACAAGTATAGACTGGATCGTCTGAATTGGAACAAAACATTTCATGTTTGGTTTTTAAAAGCGGTTTGCTACTCGCAAGTAGGTTAAAATGTGAATTTGCCACCCTCAGGTGGGCTTAGAAAACATGATGATTTGCCACTCTCAAATGGGCTTAAAACTCACAATTGATGAATTGTTCCAATCCAAATAACCCAACCTTCACCCATAGGCATTCAGGCAGTTTATATCACATAAACAGTTAGCCTCATGGCAAGCATGCTATCATGGCAGTCACTCACACGCATGTAAGGATGCTAAAGCATAAGTACTTACCGAGTACTCCAAGCCAAAACAGAAGTTATGTTAGAAATCCATGCATGATCCTAACCATACAGAAATGCCTAATGCAACACATGCAAAAATGCAATTACAATAGGCTCGGCTATTCTAAACATGGCATATAAGATGCTACAGCTAACAAGTATTCAACTCGGAATTGAGATACAAATGCAGTTAGTATGATGCGTCGAGCCCGGTGCATGCAATACAGATGAATGATGCAAACATGCAAGCATAAATATGCTAATTGAAACATGCCCTAATCTAACCATCATAAGCTGGTAAATAAAAGGGAGAAAGACGTGGGGTTGGAAGACATACATCGCACACACGCACACTTATTACAGTTGTGCCCTCGCTCGGAGGGTCCGAATAAATGATATACAGTCCGAATAAATAGTACAGTCTGAATAAATACAAAAATCCTAATTAATTAACAGATTAATCTAGGAAAGCAGATAAATTGGCACGCGAATCCACGGACTGCCTCAGCTCTTATTCCGAATGATGAATGATGTATGCTTGAGTTGCCTTGCGCGGAAATCCATTGCGATGCCCCGGTTTGTCTCTGTTTGCAATTTTTCTCGGAATATTGTGCAAAGCTCCAGAAGGCCGCTGATTTCTGATTTACTGCAACAAAGAGCAACAAAGGGGCATGGCAAAGTATTTTCACGTATATATGCATGACTACTTTTCGGGGAGTGTAGTCCTCGATCCTCGTGCCACCAATCACGCATATCGATGCATGATGGCCGAGGAGTCGAATTGCACGACTCGATGTGAAATGAATGCACATGGAAACGCAACAAGACCTAAACTCTATCATGGGTAATCCGGAGTGTCGGCGACCGGGGAATTGAGACACGTTCCGTCACTCGGAGTACGAAACGTCCCTCGTTTCCCGTGCTTGGGCTAACTCCTATCCCAAATACAATGCGAATGAGATGGCATACACAATGCGACTAACATACAACCTAGCATACGCAATGCTATGAAAATGGCATACATAATGCATGATGCAACATGACATACACAATGCTCTAAAATATAATCTAGCATATGCAATGCTATGAAATGGCATGCACAATGCATAATGGACTTACACCAACATGAGTGGACCTCAGCCACACTCACATCAGTGGCCATGAGATAGAAATGAGACCACCGAAACGCGTGCACACATGCACGTAAATCGAGGACCGAACCTAAGGCACAACGTGCAACTCTAACAAGGCATGGCAAGGATGAAGCATGGCATTCAAACATGTAAATTTCAGCACTGAAACATGATGCTAAATGGTCCCAAAACATGGATATAAGGCACCCGATGCATGAGATGAGCCCCGAAACTTTAAAACTAGGCACATGTATTGACTTGTAGCTATATAAAGCATGCATTATTTGATCATGAAGCACAAAGACAAAGCCAAGGCAGTTTCAAAACATGAACATTTCTAGTTCAAAGCATGACCAAAAGATGCTAGCATGATGGACTAAAATAGTGTGCAACTTTGACTAGCAAACATGGTTTACATGGCATGCATATGAAGCATATGGAATCTCACCAAACCAGCAAAAATTAGTGAATAAAATATGCCAAAATATGTCCAAATAATCACTGAAATGCAGCCAACATGTGGAAAAATGAGGGGCTTCTTTGGAAGGGCATACAAGGGGTAATTAAACACATGCATCAAGGATACTTAGCATGGCACAACCAACTCTGGAAATCAAATATGACAGCCCTAAAACTCACCAAATTGACCCTGAAATTGGTCTTGGGAGCATGCAAAGAAAGGCCTCTTTGAAGGGCCTTGAATGGGATTGGTCTACACATGCAACATAGACCTAAATTATGGCAAAATGGGCCTCGGACAGAGCCAAGGCAGACCTCAAAACCCTCAGAATGAAGCCTGGAAAGTGACTTCAATGCATGCAAAATAGGGTCCCTTTGGAAGGCCTAAAAGATCCCCAAACAAGGCAAGGAGAGAGGGGGTCACCCCCCTCTAATTTTGGCCCTCAAAAATGTGTCAAAGCCACTGAAAATCTACTAGATTTCAGTGGCTAAGAGGCTAAACCATGGCCAATGCAAGTGCTCTAATGCATAGCCTTAATCATGAAGAGATGAAGCATGCACAGGGGGAAGATGACCACAAACAGAGAATATACCTTAATCAAACATGAAGATAATATCAAAACAAGATTTTTTTCAGTTTAGGTCGAGGTCTAAAATGGCTCACAAATAAGGCTAATGTATCATGCAAAAACAGCCCTAAAAGAGAGATTGAGCAAACAGGGCAGAAAAAGGCCTCAAACAGCAAACAGCCCTTCAACAAAGTTTAAGAGGGGATCAAAACAAGATACTTTACAGTTTATGGAAAATCTCGAATATGCTCACAAGTAAGACTAAAATATGATGCAAAAATAGCCCTAAAAGAGAGATAAAGGGAAAGGGGCGGTAGATGGCCTCAAACAGTAAAGATCCCTTCAACAAAGTTGAATAGAGGCTCAAAAAAAGATACTTTACAGTTTATGGAAAATCTATAATATGCTCAGAAATAGGGCTAATGTATCATGCAAAATAAGCCCCAAAAGAGGGATAAAGCACAAAGGGGGAGTAGAAGACTTCAAACAGAGAAAAGTCCTTAATCAAACATGAAGATGAGCTCAAAATAAGACCTTTTTTAGTTCAGTCCGAAGCCCAAAAATGTAAGAAAAAGGGGCTAAGATATAGAACAAAATAGTGCAAAAAAGGGGAGAATAAGAGCTTACCCTTGTAGCCTAACTTTCCAGCAGCCTTTGGTCCAGGGAAAAGAGCTTTCAACCTCTGCAAATGACTTCCAAGGGGATGAAATGGATGATGGTGGTGTGGTGCTATGGGTTGTAGTGTAAATGGACCAAGGAAGTGAGGATTTTGGAGCTTTGAATGGTAACAACGGAGGATGGAGGGTGTATACCTTAAGCAAAGTGTCTAACCCATGGATATGAAGAGGAGGGCCTCTCTTATAAATAAGAGAGGCCAAAGCTTCTCTTGGAAGCTTCAAAGATCCTCCATACACGTGTGTGGAGGATGCGCCAAATGGTCCCCAGCTGGCACAGTTGGATTACACTCAAAGAGGGGAAAAGCAATAAGCAAGCCGGCCAGTTGAAGTGGCTGGCCGGCCACTCCCCCTGGTCAGTTGACCAGGGATCAAAAGGTTCAAGAACAATTGCTGGTCGGCCTACCCAGAAAGGTGGCCTCCCAGATGAGTAGAACACAGCCCTGTGGAGAAAAATCAGAAAAAGTGACGCAGGAGAGAGAAAAGCTAGCTTTTAGAGAGGGGTCAAAAGGGGCAAGATGAGTTACTGGTCAGCCTACTCATATTGGTGGTCTCCCAGATGAGTAGATCACAATGGTGGTATGAAAAGCCGGAAAACGTGGCTCAAAAGTGGGAAAAGCCAGCTTTCTGTCAAAAAAACCAGCTTTTGGAGAGAGAAAATGAGAAAACTAGTTTTTCAGGGAAATAGGTGGCCGGCCACCATGCTACCCCCTCCCTAACAGTGAAAATAGGGTCTCCACCAAAAATGGACCAAAACGGATGCAAAACGAAGGTTCGGGGGCCAAAACGCGCGGTTCGGGGCCCCGAAAACAGGCTGTTAGGCACCGGAAGTGGCGTATGACCACGAAGGTGGTCTCCCGGGCCACAGTGTCCCTCTAAAGGGAGGAAATAAGGTGTGTGCCAAAAACCGGAGCAAACGGAGGTAGTTAAGCGGTCCCGAACCGAGGCACACGACCGACGGCTCTGAAAACCGAAAACCGGGCTCCAAATGGGAAAAATGGCCTACGACCACGAAACGTAGTCTACGGCCACTAAGAGATAATCTATGGGACCTCTCCCTCCCTTCGGGAAGAGAAAACAGAGAAAACAGGACTTGGTTCGCAAATCGAGGCAAAGCACAAAAGAGCCCCGAAGTCCGGAGGCAAGGCTCGCAGCCGAGACTCTGAAACCTTAGAACGAGCACAATATGCAACATCACTGAGCGCTCAACAGATGACGTCTGAGTCTTAAGGTCGGTCAAAAATGGGGTGTCTATAGTTTCCCTCTTTGACAAAACTCGGAAGTCACACGTGACGGGAGTGAATGTCAAAGCCCAGAGACGACCCATTTTTGACAAGGTCGAAGACTTAGACAAACAGGCAAGATAACACAGATGTGCCCGCAGGCATGCCCGCAGGCAGGGGCGAAATGCAAAATGGTATGCACAAAGCCGGATATAACTCATGATCATGCAAAGCAGCAAGCTGTAATGAAGCGCACACGCAACAGTTTTAAGCAAGAATGCAAAGCAACAACTATATTTCACGCAGTTTAAGAATGCAGAGAATTGTTCGATTCTCGCCACGTCTCACACAGAGAAGATACAATACTTGCGCGATTCGTCTGGTCGCACCAGCTTCGAATGAACCGTACATACAATATCGTGCCTGAAAGAGGAAGAAACTCAACAAGTACAACATAGTTAGAAACACATGTTCAACACTACATCGAATGCAGACAAACAGGGTGTTGATGGGAAAGCGCATCGCAACGCGAAAGACACGCGCGTAACAACGCAAGCTAAGCGTGAGGGTATAACAATACCAATGAAACGTGCACAACAATGCAAGTGGTATGCATGAGAATGCAAGTGACGTGCATAACAATGCAAGATAAGTGCAAACTCGAATGCATGTTTGGCGCGAAACAACGAGCAAAGAAATGCAAGTTTCGACGAGTGCAATTCAATCGCGACCTCCAGTTTACCTCCTGGAAGGGTCACAGCATACTCAAAAAGGATACATCTTGCTCTTGACGAGTGACGATGAGACACGCATCGAAAGTTGGAGTTGGAGTTCCATCGGAGGGATTTCGCGACAAAAAGTGCACTTTTCTTGTACTTTTTCGGGTCCCGGGGACTCCATTCATCACCAAAATTTGCAGAGACCTTGGAGGCCCTATTGGGAACACCACCGACCAGGTTTGGTCCCAGGGGGAGGTCACCGACCAGGTTGGAATGCGAGGGGTGGTCGGCCTGCCAGAAAAGGTGGCCGGCCGACCACCTAGCCCAAATCCGGGGCAATTTGGTACTTTTGCTTTCATTTTTTTAAATACACAAAGCCAAAGCTCTTTTCCTCATAACTTCAGCTCTGAAACTACCTTCTCCCCCTTCCTAAACTATTTTCTCTCTCAGATCTGCACTCTATACGCGTTTTCCAACGCCCCACGCCAAGTTGTTTCACAAAAACTTTCAGTTTTCTTCACTTTAAACTGATTAAAATTTGATTTCGGAGTTTCTTTTCTCATTTTCACCACTTGAGGTAAGTTTGTCTCAATATTTGGAAGATTTTCTAGGGAGTTGACTTTTGTTGACTTTTTCATTTCCCGAGAGTTGACTTTTGTTGACTTTTTCTAATTTTGGCTCATTTCGCTCATTTTTGCTCCTTTTTGCAGATTTCTTGAAATGGCGGGTCAATTTCCCCACGGCGGAGGTTCTCCAGGCGCCGGAGGTGAGCTTGACATCATGTCTTTGCATCCGAGGGTTCGCCCATTTATCCCCGAGAGGTACAATCCTTCGACTCATGTCCTCCCTCAGGCGATTTTTTATCATTTTACCGACTTCGACCCTCGAGCTCCTGTAGACCTGCTATTACGGGAGCCGGAGTCCCATCTCTCTCATGAGGCGCGAGAGGTATGTACTTCACCTTTTTACATTTCCTGCCTTAATTCTGCATTTTCCCTGCATTTCATGCCATGTATGCTTGTTGCTCGTTCTGAACACATCCGCATGCCATACTTCTGCTCATTTTAGCACACAACTTGTTTTGTATGCTTAGTTTATAACACAATGTAGACACCCCATTTTTGATCGACCTTAAGACTCAGACGTCACCAGTTGAGCGTTCGGTGATATTGCATATTGTGCTCTTTCAGAAGTTTCAGAGTCTCGGCTGCGAGCCTTGCCTCTAGACTTCCGGACTCTTTCGTGCCTTGCCTCAGTTTGCGAACCAGTCTCTGTTTTCTCTATTTTCTCTTCCCGAAGGGAGGGAGAGGTCTCATAGATCATCTCTTAGTGGCCGTAGGCTACTTTTCGTGGTCGTAGGCCATTTTTCCCGTTTGGAGCCTGGTTTTCGATTTTTTGGAGCCGACGGCCGTGTGCCTCGGTTCGGGACCGCTTAACCACCTTTGTTTGCTCTGGTTTTTGGCGTACACCTTATTTCCTCCCTTTTGAGGAACACTGTGGCCTGAGAGACCAACTTTGTGGTCAAACACCACCTCTGGTGCTTAACAGCCCATTTTCGGGGCCTTGGGCCGCGCGTTTCGGTCCCCGAACCTCCGTTTTGCATCCGTTTTTGTTCATTTTTGGTGGAGACCTTATTTTCATAGTTAGGAAGCTTGTAGGAGGGTGGGAGGGCAGCAATTGTTCCAAAAAACTAGTTTTATTTCTTCATCGCTCTCCGACGCCCGTTTTCCTCACTTGAAAGCCAATGTTGACCACCCTGGAGCCACTTTCTTGAACCCTAAACCCTATATTTGTGTTGTACACACCTGGGAGGCCACCAATATTTGGTGGTCGACCAGTAATTGTGCCTGACCCTTTTGACCCCCTCTAAAAAAATGGTCTTTTTTCTCTCTTGGTTCACTTTTTCTGGGTTTCAACCACATAGTTGTGTTGTGCATACATGGGAAACCACCTTTTTGAGGTGGCCGACCAGTAATTATGCTTGCCCCTTTTGACCCTTGGTCGACCGGCCATGGGAGGTGGTCGGCCGGCCACCTTAACCCTCTGAACCTGGCCGGCCATGACCCCCACTCCCTGTTCCTTCCCGCTGTGACCTCTTTTTCTCCCCAGATCCTGTATCCAAGGGGGACTTTTTTGGGGGGGAAACTTGCATTTGATTTTTCCCCCCTTTCTCCACTCCTCTCCTCTATATAACCAGCCCCTCAGCTGCATTTTCCAGGGTTACAAAAATTATTTTAAGGCTCTTGCATTCAATCCCCCTCTCTCTCTATTCCAACCTTTAAAACCACCTTGCTCCTACACCATTTCTACATCAACCCATAGCATAAAGCCTCCATCCTCCATTCCAGTAACCTGAGGTTGTTTTCCAGAGGTGAAGAGCTCCCAAACTTGGTCCAAGAGCTGCTGGTCCATTGGTCTACAAGGGTGAGTCCCATTTTTCCCTCTTTTGTGCCTTATCTTGCTTTGTATCTAAGCCATACTTGCTAGAATTTTTGGGCTCCGACCCAAACTATAAATAGTCATATTTTGTGCTCCTTTTCATATTTGATTAAGGGTCTTTCTCTGTTTGAGGCCAGCAGCTATCACTTGCCTCTTTAACTCTCTTTTAGGCCTTATTTTTGCATAGTATTTTAGGCTTATTTGTGAGTTGTTTTGGACTTTTCCATAAACTTTAAAATAACTTGTTTTGAGCCCCTCTTCAACATTGTTGAAAGGCTCTCCTCTGTTTGAGACCTCCTGCTATCACTTGTTTCTTTATCTCTCTTTTAGGCCAATTTTTGCATAGTATTTTAGGCCTATTTGTGAGCTGTTTTGGACCTTACCATAAACTATAAAATATCTTTTTTTGAGCCTCTCTTAAACATTGTTGAAGGGCTCTCCTCTGTTTGAGAACAGCAGCTGCCACTTGTCTCTTTGCTCCTCTTTTAGGCCTTTTCTTGCATGATAGTTTGGCCTTATTTGTGATTATTTTCGTGGCTTGATGTAAACTGTAAAGTGCCCTATTTTGAGCCCCTATTCAACTTTGTTGCAAGGCTCTTTTCCATTTGGGGCCAGCTGCTGTCCCTTTGTGTTTAATCTCTCTTTTGGGGCCTTTTTTTGCATGATAGATTAGCCCTATTTGCATTCATTTTTGGGACTTGTTATAAACTGGAAATATGCATTTTTTGGGACTGTCTTGCATCTGTCTTCATGCTTCGTGATCAATTAATGCATGTGTTGTATAGCTATAGGCCAATGCGTATGCCTGGTTTTGTGTTTCGGGGCCATTCCATGCATCGGGTGCCATGTTTCCATGTTTCGGGATCATTTTGCATCACATTTCAGTATTGAAATTTGCATGATTGCATACCATATTTCATGCCTTGCCATGTCTTGTTAGAGTGGCATTTGTGCCTTAGGATCGGTCCTCAGTTTGCGTGCATGTGTGCACGCATTTCGAGTGTCTCATTTTCATCTCATGGCTACTGATGTGAGTGTGGCTGAGGTCCACTCATGTTGGTATAAGTCCATTGTGCATTGTGTATGCCATTTCATTTCATAGCATTGTGTATGCTAGGTTGTATGATAGCGCATTGTGTATGCCATGTTACCTCGTGCATCGTGTATGCCATTTCATAGTTGTGCATGTTAGGTTGTATATTAGTTGCATTCATGCATGTCATGCATATTGCATTGTGTTTGGGATAGGATTTAGCCCGAGCACGGGAAACGAGGGACGTTTCGTACTTCAAGTGACGGAACGTGTCTCAATTCCCAGTCACCGACACTCCAGATTGTCCATGATAGAGTTTAGGTCTTGTTGTGTTTATATGTGCATTCATTTCATATTGAGTCATGCAATTCGATTCCTCGGCCATCATGCATCGATATGTGTGATTGGTGGCACGAGGATCGAGGACTACACTCCCCGAAGAGTACTCATGCATACATATGTGAAAATACTTTGCCATGCCCTTTGTTGCCCTCTGTTGCAGCAAATCAGAAATCGACAGCCTTCCGGAGCTTGGCACGCATTCCAAGAACAATTGCAAACAGAGGCAAACCGGGACATCACAAGGGATTTTCTAACAAAGACAACCAGAGCATGCATCATTCATCATCCGGAGCAGATTTGAGGCAGTCCCTGGCTCGCATGCCAATTTATTGTTTTCCTAATTTAATTTGTTAATTAGGGTTTTGTACATATTTGGACTGTAATTATTCATTTGGGACTGTATATTATTTATTCGGACCCTCTGCGCGAGGACAATGTTGTAATAAGCATGCGTGAGTGTGATGTATGTCTTCCAACCCCACGTCTTTCTCCATTTTATTTATCAGCTTATGATGGTTAGGTTAGGACATATTTCAATTAGCATACAGTATGATAGCATGTTTGCATTCGTTCATCTGTTTTGTATGCACCGGGCTCGGCGCATCATACTAACTGTATTGTATTTTTAATTCCAAGTTGAATACATATTAGCTGTAGCATTTCATATGCCATGTCTAGAATAACCGAGCCTGCTATAGTCGCACTTTTGCATGTGCTGCATTAGGCACTTCTGTATAATTAGGATCATGCATGGATTTCTAATTAGCTTCTGTTTTGGCTTGGAGTGCTCGGTAAGTTTTATGCTTTAGCATCCTTACATGCGTGTGAGTGACTGCCATGATAGCATGCTTACCATGAGGCTAATTGATTATGTGATATATCTGCCTGAATGCCTGTGGGTGAAGGTTGGGTTATTTGGATTGGAACAATTCATCAAATGTGTGTTTTAAGCCCACTAGATAGTGGCAAAATCATGTTTTCTAAGTCCACCTGAGGGTGACAAATCCACGTTTTAGCCTACTTGCGGGTAGCACCATCAAACCATTTTCAAACAAACAAACATGAAATGTTTTGTTCCAATTCAGGTGATCCAGTCTATACTTGTATGCTGTGCGCATCACATAGTAAATCTAGGCTAATAACCAGAATAAGAACACATAATGTTTCCAAAAATAGATATCATGGTTAGTAGAGGCCGATCTTTGATCGGGCGAGCGGGGGTGCTCACAAAGTGACCTTCCCCAATCGTACCCAAGTTCCCGAGCCGAGGCAACTTTGGTGATGACGGACACGTGGCCTTAAGCAACGAGTCAGGGTTTTCTAAATTCCTCAAAAATAAAATATTTAGGTGGCGACTCTGTATCTGGCAAAGCAGTCCATGTTTGGCACTTCTTTCAAAAAATCTGTTTTCTCAAAACGATTTGCCGGATTTGGACTCTTTGGTTCAGATTAAGAACCGTGACAATTTGAGTCCGAACTGTAGTGAGCCCAAATGAACAGAACGGGACTCATCCCTCCCGGGGCGTTCGAGGACGTCTACACACAATACTCTGCCTTGAACGCACAACTCAATCACTTGAATCTCTGAAATCTGAACACACAGTCCAAATTTAATTGTGAACCACATTCGCTGAAAGTTGAACACGCAGCCCAACTTTAAATTTCTGAAATCTGAACACACAGCCCAAATTTGAATGTGAACACACAGCCCACATTTGTTTGAAAGTTGAACACGCAGCCCAAACTTTAAATATCTGAAATCTGAACACACAGCCCAAATTTGATTGTGAACACGCAGCCCACATTTGTTTGAAGGTTGAACACGCAGCCCAAACTTTAAATTTCTGAAATCTGAACACATAGCCCAAATTTGATTGTGAACACGCAGCCCACATTTGTTTGAAGGTTGAACACGCAGCCCAAACTTTAAATTTCCGAAATCTGAACACACAGCCCAAACTTGATTGTGAACACGCAGCCTACATTTGATTGAAAGTTGAACAGGCAGCCCAAACTTTAAATTTCTAAAATCTGAACATGCAGCCCAAATTTGATTGGTGAACCGCAGTCCACATTTAACTGAAAGTTGAACACGAAGCCCAAACTTTAAATTTCTGAAATCTAAACATGCAGCCCAAATTTGAAGGTGAACACGCAGCCCACATTTAATTGAAAGTTGAACACGCAGCCCAAACTTTAAATTTCTGAAATCTGAACACGCGGCCCAAATTTGAAGGTGAACACGCAGCCCATATTTAACTGAAAGTTGAACACGCAGCCCAAACTTTAAATTTCTGAAATCTGAACACGCAGCCCAAATTTAATTGGTGAACAAGCAGCCTATATTTAACTGAAAGTTGAACACGCAGTCCAAACTTTAAATTTCTGAAATCTGAACACGCAGCCCAAATTTGAAGGTGAACACGCAACCCACATTTAATTGAAAGTTGAACACGCAGCCCAAACTTTAAATTTCTGAAATCTGAACACGCAGCCCAAATTTGAAGGTGAACACGCAGCCCATATTTAATTGAAAGTTGAACACGCAGCCCAAACTTTAAATTTCTGAAATCTGAACACGCAGCCCACATTTAATTGAAAGTTGATTTGATTTGCACACAGCACATTTCCTTTATTTGCATACAGTTTATTCATTCCATTCTGAAACTGAATACATGTGTTTGTTATGAATGCAGACATCCTCCCGCGTTACGTGGGGATATGGTTCTATTGCCGCGAGAGATTGGTACGCGGAGCTCCCGGAGGCTGTCCGCGATTGGATTGATCTGGTAGGATTCGGGACCTTTTGTACCGGGATATCTCGTTATCTTACTAGCCGGACATTGATGGGCACCTTGGTGGAGAGATGGTGGGACACCACCAACTCCTTCCATTTCTTAGCCGCCGGGGACATGACCATGACCCCATTTGATTTCGCCATGTTGATGGGTCTTGATGTGGGAGGCTGGGCGATCCCTTACGACGAGGACATGGGCGAGTGGGAGGCAGCCTGGATTCATCTGTTAGGAGCTCGCCCACCGGTAGACCGATCTTCAGGCCGAGTCCAATATACCTGGTTTTCTACGCAGTTCAGGGGGACTGAGCCCGAGACTCCTGAGGAGATTGCACAGTAGGCCCGCGGGTTTTTGATGTTCCTCTTCGGGACCACTCTGTTCGCCGACAGGGGGAACACCGTTGGGCTATATTTGCTGAGTGCCCTGGTGGACCTTACATAGATTAGTCAGTATGACTGGGGTGGCGCTAGCTTGGCTACCCTTTATTGCTATATGAGTGCGACCTCCCGCGGACGGGGGAACATAGTCGACGGTTATTGGAGAGCCTGGGAGGTACCTTCTGCCCTCTTGATTCATATTTCTGCTTTTCATTATCTGTATATTGCACACACGGCACATTTTACATTCTGTACTTATATTCTGCCCTCAGCATTCTGTATTCAGATTATGCACTCAGTATTCTGTATTCTGATGGCTTTTGCTATGTTTTCCACAGTTATGGGTCTTCACATACCTTCCGACGCTAGCCCCGGAGCTTGAGATGGAGGCCCCTCTCATGACCCCTTATTCACTCGTCTTCGAGGGCCAGTATCGGTCGCGGCCCCGGGAGACTCTCCCTTACCTATGGCAGTATTTTGACACTGTGCGGGCGATCGAGGTATGTTAGAACTCTCAGTTCTTCCTGTGTAAATCTTTGATTCGTGCTTGGACATTTGCGACTTCTAATCGGCTTATGCATTGGTAATCCGCAGATCTTATGGCAGCCCTGGGTGCCTCTGGGTGGGGATCTCCGATTCCAATTTGCCGGAGGATGGGCCTCCTCCCGGTATAGGATCTTGTTCGAGGGGCCAGTTGGTAGGGCCTGGTTCCTGGGGGAACGCTTTCTTCGTCAGACTATGGGCTTCCCTAAGCCGAGTGCCCCTTCAGCACCGCCAGACGATATGCGGTTCGCTGACAGGCTTACTCCCCAGGGTGTCATTGATGCCAGGCTGGGAATTGATGCACTGCTGTATTTGGAGGACGGGGAGTATGCGACCTACCGTCACACCTACTTGATGCCTCCATTGACAGGTGTCCATACTCCCTCGAGGAGGTCTACTGGCATGCCGTCTTCGAGTCGCACCCGAGCCAGAGACATTCCTTCGGCCAGTAGGGCTGGCACATCCAGGGGTGGGGCTGGACTGGTTCCTCCGATTCCCCCGACTTATCATGATGCCGGATGGCCAGGTATCCCGACTGAGTTGACGGGATGGAGATACGGGGCTTCTTACCCAATTCCACTAGAGCCTCCTATGCCAGATCATCCATACATCAGAGACCCTAACTCACCACCGATATGTTTTACAGCTTTGCTTTATCACTCAGATACTTGGACATTCATTCATTCACTGATGATTTGCACTTGCATCTGCAGCCTACCACGGAGTATGCTGAAGGGTTACTCGGGTTAGTGGCTTCGCTCGAAGGCATGGTCTTGCGGAGAGAGGCGCAACTATCCATCATGGGCGTCTCAGTACTGCTTAGCTTTCTTGCATTTATCACATTTCTGATGACATGCTGAATTTGAACATTTCACTGCATTGATTGACCGACTGTATGCGGAGAGCACATCTGACACACACCACGTCCATGTACTATATTTGCATACATCCCCTCCATATAGCTTTTTATCTGTACATCTGATATACATACTTTGGTTGATGCATTCAAACTGCACTCTTTCTTTTCAGATGCCTCCGATATATACCGGACCACAGGCCGGGCCATCTGGGCCTTCCCGAGGAGCTGGGCCATCTAGGCCTTCTCGAGGGGCCGGGAGAGAGGAGTCGTCTCGTAGACGAGGCAGGTGCAGAGCACATATTATTGAGGAGGAGTCCAGTGAGGAGGAGGAGTCTGCGCATCGTCAGTCAGAGACATCTGCTGGCAGAGAGGATGACTCTGAGTCTGGCTCTGAAGGCGGAGGTGATGCCGAGGAGGATTCCAAGGGCAGTGGTTCCGATTCGGATGGCGATGATAGCGCTGAGGCTGTTCCGCAGAAGAGGACGAAGAGAGCCTCTTCTTCTTATGCTTGAGAGCACAGATGTTCCTGCTTTATTTACCTTTTTTACTAGTAGTTGTAGCACATTGTACATTATTAGGCAGTTTTATTTTTTGTAAAACTTGTACCCTTGTTGTAAAATGTTGTAACAAAGGAAACATGACGGAATGAAACAGCTTTTGAAAAAGTGTTGTATTTTATGTCCTTGCATCGCATCGCATTATTTTGCACAAAAACGAGATTGAATAGAAATCATGCATTGAAAATTGCCAAGTCAGGTAGCGAACCGACGCAACAAACAAAGCAACTTAACTTACTAAGAAAGAACAGAACCTTAGCAAGTTTACAACTCGATAAGCAAGACACAACAATGTTGATTAAACTTACAACTCGATAAGCAAGACACAACAATGTTGATAAACAAAGAGTAACAACTCAATACACAAAACTCGTCAACTCGACAAAACTTAACAACTTGGTTAGCTTAATAACTCGATAAGCAAAGCAACAACTCGATAAGCAAGATTTAACAACAACTCGATAAACAAATACACTTCGGATGATCTGGGTGACGGAACGCATCCGAAACGGAGGAAAACTCGCACCTTTAACGCCCCCAATGCATGGAAATGCTTGAAACTTTCTTCTAGAGGCTAGAACAAGACCAAAGCCAACCTCCTCTTGATGGTCGACCACCTAAGGGAGCTGGCCGACCAGCTTTTTGCATTGGAGGAGAGAGGGGTGATCGGCCTGCCAGAAAAGGTGGCCGGCCGGCCACCTAGCTTGGCAACCACCAAATTTTTGATATGTGTCCTCCAAACAGTGCCTTATCCTCTTTAAAAACTCCAGCCTCGTGGTTCACTTATTTCATCTTAGTTTTGCACCAAAATGGAAGCATTTCTCACCCAAAATCTCACAGCTTGGATTGCTTCTTTAGATGGCTCGGAAAAGTTAAACTTTCGGGGTTTCGGCTTGAATGCACTATTCACGCTGAACCATACTTCGCTGCACATTCTGTTCCTTCATGTCGCGGCGAGGTTTTGGAATCCGGTAACACACGTCTTTAGCTTCGGCAGGCAAGAGATGTGTCCGACCTTCGAAGATTTTCAAGTTTTGATGGAATCTGAGCGCCATGAAGAGATTTTGTCTCAGCTTCACTTCGGTCACGCCCAAGCTTTAGGACAGATGTGTGGGCTCACCATGCATGATGCTCGGCCTCTGATCTGCAGCGGGGAACTGGATATCCCTGGCTTGATTCATCGCTTTTCTGATGCCGGGAACCGCGGCGACCATTATTGGCAAGGTTTTCGGCAACACGCCCTTTGCTTGTGCATGCTATCTCACTTTTTGCTTGCCTCGGGCTTTAGCGGATCTAGCATCCGTTTGATTAAAGTTGCTCAAGGATTGAAAGAAGGGAGGAGCTGCATTGCCATGACATTGGCCGAGACGCTGATGGGCTTGGATGCTTTCTATCGCCGAGAGACGATTAGATTCGCGGGGAGTCCACTACTGCTGCAGGTAATGTTTCCCACCCCTTCTCACATATATATTGCTCACATCACTCGGCCCTCAAGCTCGGTTTTTCTTACAAAACCCTTTTCTTACTTTTCTCTCTTCGTACATCTCTCTATTCTTTATTCTCTCATTTTTCATCCCTCCCCAGGTGTGGTTGATGGATAAATTGCAGGTTGTGGACTCTTACCCAGTCTACTCAGCTCGCGGCTACTTCTTCCGACAACGACTAGTCGATGCCCTTGATGAGGGATGGTGGTTCGACTGGATGTGCAATTTGTCTGTGGATCGCATTGCTTGGCGCTATCCTTGGCTCAATTTTCCAGCAATGAGCTATAGCATGTCCCGGCAGATCGGGATCCAGTTGATTGGTTTGACTCACTGTGTGTTCTACTTTCCGTTCCGGTTCCGGCGCCAGTTCGGCCATGATCAGACTTGCCCGCCAGAGGGGATAGAGCATCCTTCTGCATTCCCGGTTCGAGGCGCACAGCTTGCCCGGTATGCCACAACATGGAGGATTAGAGAGCTCCAAGCTCCTGCTCCCACTTTCAGTTGCACCTTGTCTGATGAATGCTTGGATTGGCTCAATGAAGAGGCACAGGAAGGGCCTACTTTGGTATCAGAGGCTTCGACCAGCTCTGGGAGGGGGCGCAGAAACACCTGACTTAGCTATGCCCTGAATTTATTGCTTTATTAGTACTTTTAAGTTTTCTTTATGATTGTAATAATAAAATAAAATAAAAAAGTAACTTCAATTTGTATGCAAGAGCAGGAGAACTCTGTATTGAAATCAATGAAATTGAAGGTTGTGGGTACTGAAAATTTTTCGCTTTGGTCCAAAAATGGTCTAAGTTGTAAAAAGATTAATTTGAACAAAGTCAGCTTTTATTAAAATTTTTCAAAACCATTTTCGATATGGATCAGAACTGGACATGCCTGAAATCTGTCACTGAGATGCACAACCTCGGATCCCTGCAACTGGAAAGTTGCCCCCAGGCTGAAGAACACTGCAGCACTGCACAGCAACGGAAAGTTGCCCCTAGTCTGAAGAGCACTGCACCAGAGATCATAATCGAATTCTTGAATGCTGAATAGACAAAGATAACCGAGATGATCAAATGGACAAAGTTGATCGGGGAAAAGTTTATGGCTGAACTTCAGGATGAAGTTGCCTACATATCCCAAAGATGGGAATCAAGCCTTACGTAGTTCAGGCTTAGGTTCACTCGAGTATTTTCACTCTCCTTTTACACTCTAATTTTTGCCAAGGCCGCCCTTTGCGGGTTTTCAACCTTGTGAGCTCAATTTTTATATTTTCCAATTTTTTTTTAATGCTCTAACTTTTGCCTAGGTCGCCCTTTCGAGTTTTCGGCCTAGCGAGCCTCTCAGGGGTAATATTTCTTCAACTTGTCCATGTTGATCGATTGCGAGAACTCTAAGCCATCTAGGTCTATTAGAACCACAGCTCCACCTGACCAGACAACTTTGATGATGTAGGGACCAATCCAATTGGGTCTGAACTTGCCCCTTGGGTCGTGGATGGGAGCTCGGTTGTCCTTGAGCACCAAATCTCCTTCCTTTAGATTTCTGGACTTAACTTTCTTGTCAAAAGCCCTGGCAATTCTGCGTTGATATCCTTGAACATGGTACAGTGCTTTCAGTCTGTGTTCGTCAAAAAGCATGAGTTCTTCAAATCTATTCTGTTGCCAATCTGCTTCGGTTATCTGACACTCAGCTAGCACTCGCAAAGACGGAACCTCAATCTCAATGGGTAGAACGGCCTCCATCCCATAAACTAATGAATACGGAGTCGCCCCAGTAGAAGCTCTAATTGAAGTCCGGTACCCCCACAGAGCAAACGGCAGCTTGTCTGACCAATCCTGATAGGTTTCCACCATCTTCTGCAATATGTGTTTGATATTCTTGTTGGCGACCTCGACCGCTCCATTGGTTTGCGGCCGATATGTGGATGACTTATGAAAAGCCACGTTGTATTTCTCCAACAAGTCAATCACTTCCTTCTTGAAGTGGGAACCGTTATCTGAAATGAC
>NW_021025918.1:813974-833964 GCF_004153795.1 Camellia sinensis
CTCGTTTGAAAACCCCGCATAACGACAAATGATGTTTAGTTTCTGATGAATTTTGCAACATGTACGCCTTCACACCGCAAGGATTGTGGCCCTCAACCCACTTCGTGAAATAATCTATCGGTCGATCAGGGCATAAACTCATGCACCATTATGACCCCTTCGAGTGACAGGCCGCCCGATCAACTATCGATTCCCCAAACTGAAAAATGGCCATGTGAAGTCATATTTTGTACACATTTAGATGGGCAGGATGTTTCATGCGGTTTTGCATAGATCGTGACATCTTGTGTGGCAATTACACTGAACAAAGGCCTGCTACAATCTTCCTCCATGGTGGAAAGTAGTAAACCCTGTCTTGATGGATCTTCGTGTGGCCAGGCATACGCCTGTTCATATGTGCTCCAACATCTCCTCCTAGATGGCCTTCTCCATCAGCGTATTTGAATTTCCTTCAGCTTCAATGCATGCGTTATGCATTCCCAAATGACCTGCTCTTATATAATATAGTACCCTCCGCAGATGATGAACTTGAACGGCCATTCTTCTTGATTGCCCTTTTATTCTTGGCATTTGCCCCTGGTGGATACGCCTCTTTCTCCAAGAAGTTCCAAATTGTTCGTATACCAAGGGCGGTTCGGATTCAGCCGCAGCCGAAATTCTCTGATCCTTTGAAAAAACTTTTGTAAGGCGGTGTAGTGGTCCTCTCTTTCTTTGGACTTGACAATCATGTCGTCCACGTACACCTCAACCTCTTTGTGGATCATGTCATGTAATATCGTGGTCGCAGCCCGTTGATATGTAGCTCCAGCATTCTTCAACCCAAACGGCATTACTCTATAACAGTATGTCCTCCACGGGGTGGTGAAGGCAGTCTTTTCTTGGTCTTCAGGAGCCATCATTATCTGGTTGTAGCCTGAGAAGCCATCCATAAATGAAAGCAAAGCATGCCCCGCTGTGAAGTCCACTAACTCATCAATGTGCGGCAAGGGAAAGTCGTCCTTCGGACTGGCTCTATTTAAGTCCCTGAAATCCACGCATACCCTGATCCTGCCATCCTTCTTCGGCACCGGAACAATGTTGGCCAACCAAGTCAGGTATTCAGATACCAGCAGGAAGCCTACGTTGATTTGCTTGGTGACCTCTTCCTTAATCTTGATGGCCCAGTCAGGGTGGATTCTTCTGAGTTTTTGCTTGACGGTTCGGGCCTCGGGGTCAAGAGGGATCCGGTGCTGTACAATCTCAGGATCGATTCCAGGCATGTCTTCGTAGGACCACGCGAAAACATCTTTGAAATCTTTTAATAAAGCGACTAAGCGCTCGCGTTCCTCCGAAGACAACGTGGACCCGATCTGGACCAGCCGTGGGTCCTCCTCAGTACCGACATTCACGGTAGTGATTTCATCTATTAAGGGTTTAACAAATCTTTCCTGCTCTTGTTCAATTAAGCGTTGCAAAACCGGAGAAATTTCTCTCTCGTCATTTTTATCAAAATTTTGAAAGTCTGAATTAATGCAATAAATCAAGGGCATAGAAAAGTACTCAGAAACCATAGCTACTTGATTCTCATTAAGCACATCCAAATCGTTCGATTCCTTGGTTACAACAGACTCAAAAGAGAAAGAAAAAGATGACCTGGATAAGACTGTGGCATCCGGGTTATCACCCCTAGGATTACCAGACTCAGACTCAGTCGAGCTGGAACCTGATTCCGACTCACAAGATTCGGTGGAATCAGATTTCGGCTCATTAGCTGACCCGGTGCTGCTGGACAAAAATCCCTCTTCATACTACCAAATGAGAGAGGGTGCGATAGATGCATCCAAAACAGTTGCTGGTAGGCCCGCAGTCGTTTCATTCCCGATCACGCATACCGAGAAGTTATCCCCCAAGCACTTCTGTTCGATCGGAGGATCTGAAAGCAGACATGCCAGGGCTACCCCCATTTCATTTTCAGCGTCCTCAGACTGCACTTCCTTATTCTGCTTAGCCTCAGCTAATTGGTCTGTCTACTCTTCGACAACGTCATCCCTGGGTAACTGCAGGTCAAAGAAGATCTCAAACCCCGGCACGCGCTTCCTCTCTGCGTTCAGCCACGGCTCTGGGAAGCCACAGAACGGAAAGTCCTCCCCCTCTCGGACGAAGCGTCCGTTCAGGGTACCCTGAATGGGCCGGTGCATTAAGTTAAAAGGCTTCCCCGCCTTCTTCGCTCTGGCTCTCCCAGCCATCTCCTTACCCTTCCTTATCCAGTCCTCTTTGGTGGGCAGATAACCCAAGCCAAAGGTATGTGGGTTATGTGGCACCTCGGCCAATGCCGCGATGCCCTTCCGGCCGCTCTTTCCCAATCCCATCCCGGGGATATGTTGAAGCTTGTTCATGAGGTATACCGATTGAGCACTGACGTACACCCCCTCATTAACAGCTAAGATGTTCTGCACAACCCGGGCCTCAGCCAGGGTAAAACCGGATAAGAACACATCCTCCATTTTTGCTCGGAAATCCACCACCATGCACAAGTTGCCTCTGTTTTCCCTGCTCTGCTCCTCTGAAACTTGCACAAATTCCAAGGTGCATTGTTTGGACACTGTGGAACACCACTGGCCAAGGCAAATGGTCATCGACCATTGGTGTAGCTATCGGCCACAGACTTTTGGTTGATCGGCACTCTGTGTAGTTGACCGGCCAAAGCTTCCTGCTGGAACCTGTTTTGACAGCAGTAAAGGGCAAAACAAGGCATGGCAATGTATTTCAAGCAATGTTTGCACCAACACATCCCTTATCATGTTCATGACTCAAAGGGGTATGGTCCTTGGTTCTCGAACCACCAATCGCACATTTCAATGCGTGATGGTCCAAGAAACCAAGTATGCACTTTGATTTCACGTGAAATGTACACCAAACAAACAAATGGGGCCCAACCTCTATCATACTCAATTCAAGAGGCAGGGCATGCATGCCCAAAGTGATGCAACCTAGACATGGAACTAAGTATGCAAAATGAGCATGCAAGCAAGTAATGCACAATGCACATTAGGCATACGACCTATGCAAGCAAGCATGCAAGGTATGAGGCAATGCAAACCAACAAGCATGCTAGATGCAACATGGATGTTCAAGCATGCAAACAAACATGTGACTCCATTCAATCATGCAATAGCACACAAATATGCAACAACACACAAGGTGAGCATGCAACAACATGCGAACTATGGACTCAAACTAATTTGGGCAGCTCCATACTAAGCCCAAAACAGTGGCCAACATGCTCAAGAATCAAGGCTAATGTGCATACAAACATACATGCGTACAAGGTCCAACACTTAGGCACCAAAGAGCAACTTTTAAGCACACTTAAAAGAGGATAAACATGGGCAAATGGCATGCATTATAAGCTCTGAAAATCATGTTAAGAATGGTGCCAAACCAAGCAAACAAGATAAACGTGACATGCAAATAAAGCCCAAAACCCAAGACAAGCCAAAGGGCTTGAACCATGATCATGTGACACATGAAGCAAATGATCAAAATGAAACAAAACAGTCCCAAATCATGTTAAGGCAAGCCCCAAAAACCACTTAGATGGCATCTAAATGATCTAGACATGGAGGTATGCACAAATGCTTAAACATGGAACACACAACACAACCTCTTAAAGCATCAAAGGAGCATCAAATGCAAGTATGCAAGCATGTTAAGTGGACTAAAATGGCATGATAAGTGGTGCTAAACCACTGAAATAAAGCAAGTAAAGCATGCTCCACACTCACAGACCCAAGGCTAACAAACCAAAATGCAAGGTGGCTATACTAAGCATGTCATGGTCGACCAAAACAACCAAAAACAGAACTCAAGCATGTTAAAAGAAGCACAAAAGCTTCACAAAGCTAGACCAAAACAATGCTAGAACAAGGCTCAAAACATCAAGCATGTTAAGGCTAAAACATGGCATTACAAGACATGTATGCAAGGCATGCAAGGTATGTCTAAACCAAGTAAAAACGGAGGTAAATCATGGCAAAATACTACCGAATACCTACTGAAACATGGCCAACATGCATTCAAAAATGGTGCTCACACATGAGGCTTAAAATGGCCCTTTTCAAGGACAACAAGGAGAGGGGGTGGCCCTGTAGACGTCCCCGAACGCCCCGGGAGGGCGAGTCCCCCCCCCCCCGGTTCGTTCATATTGGGGTTCACAACAGTTCTGGATTCTCAAATTGTCACGGTTCTAAATCTGAACCAAAGAGTCCAAATCCGACAAATCGTTTTGAGAAAACAGATTTTGAAAGAAGTGCCAAACATGGACTGTTTTGTCAGATACAGAGTCGCCACCTAAATATTTTATTTTGGGAGAATTTAGGAAACCCTGACTCTTTTCCTAAGGCCACGTGTCCGTCATCACCAAAGTTGCCTCGGCTCGGGAACTTGGGTACGATTGGGGAAGGTCACTTCGTGAGCACCTCCGCTCGCCCGATCAAAGATCGGCCTCTCCATGATATCTATTTTTGAAAACATTATGCGTTCTTATTCCAGTTATTAGCCTAGATTTACTATGTGATGCGCACAGCATACAAGTATAGAATGGGTCGCCTGAATTGGAACAAAACATTTCATGTTTGTTTATTTGAAAATGGGTTGATGATGCTACCCGCAAGTAGGCTAAGACGTGGATTTGCCACCCTCGGGTGGGCTTAGAAAAACATGATTTTGCCACTATCTAGTGGGCTTAAAAAACTCACAGTCAATGAATTGTTCCAATCCAAATAACCCAACCTTCACCCACAAGCATTCAGGCAGATATATCACATAAGCAATTAGCCTCATGGTAAGCATACTATCATGGCAGTCACTCACACGCATGCAAGGATGCTAAAGCATAAAACTTACCGAGTACTCCAAGCCAAAACAAAAGCTAATTAGAAATCCATGCATGATCCTAATTATACAGAAATGCCTAATACAACACATGCAAAAGTGCAACTATAGCAGGCTCGGCTATTCTAGACATGGCATATGAAATGCTACAGCTAACATGTATTCAACTTGGAATTGAAAATACAATGCAGTTAGTATGATGCGCCGAGCCTGGTGCATGCAAAACAGATGAATGAATGCAAACATGCTGTCATACTGTATGCTAATTGAAACATGCCCTAATCTAACCATCATAAGCGGGTAAATAAAAGGGAGAAAGACGTGGGGTTGGAAGACATACATCACATACACGCACACTTATTATAGTTGTGCCCTCGCTCGGAGGGTCCGAATAAATAATACAGTCCCAAATGAATAATTACAGTCCAAATATGTACAAAACCCTAATTAATTAACAAATTAAATTAGGAAAGCAATAAATTGGCATGCAAGCCAAGGACTGCCTCAAATCTGCTCCGGATGATGAATGATGCATGCTCGGGTTGCCTTGTGCGGAGAATCCCTCGCGATGCCCCGGTTTGCCTCTGTTTGCAATTGTTCTTGGAATGCGTGTCAAGCTCCGGAAGGCTGCCGATTTCTGATTTGCTGCAACAGAGAGCAACAAAGGGGCATGGCAAAGTATTTTCACATATGTATGCATGACTACTCTTCAGGGAGTGTAGTCCTTGATCCTCGTGCCACCAATCACGCATCTCGATGCATGATGGCCGAGGAGTCGAATTGCATGACTCAATATGAAATGGATGCACACGAAAACACAACAGGGCCTAGACTCCATCATGGATAATCCGGAGTGTCGGCGACCAGGAATTGAGACACGTTCCGTCACTCGGAGTACAAAATGTCCCTCGTTTCCCATGCTTGGGCTAACTCCTATCCCAAGCACAATGAAACATGCATGACATGCATGAATGCAACTAATATACAACCTAGCATGCACAATGCTATGGGATGGCATACACAATGCTCTAACATACAACCTAGCATACGCAATGCTATGAAATGAAATGGCATACACAATGCACAATGGACTTACACCAACATGAGTGGACCTCAACCACACTTACATCAGTAGCCATGAGATGAAAATGAGACACTCGAAATGCGTGCATGCATGCACTCAAACCGAGGACCGAACCTAAGGCATCAAATGCCACTCTACCCAAAGCATGGCAAGGCATGGAACATGATATGCAAACGTACGAATTTCAGCACTGAAATATGATACAAAACAGCCTTGAAACATGGAAACATGGCACTCGATGCATGGAATGAACCCTGAAACTCGAAACTAGGCACACAGAATGACTTACAGCTATACAAAGCATGCTTTATTTGATCATGAAGCGTGAAGACAGAGACAAGACAGTCCCTAAACATGCATATTTCCAGTTTATAACAAGTCTCAAAAATGAACACAAATAGGGCTAATCTATCATGCAAAAATGGCCCTAAAAGAGAGATTAAACACAAGGCACAGCAGCTGACCCCAAATGGCAAAGAGCCCTTCAAAAAAGTTGAAGAGTGGCTCAAAAAAAGGCACTTTACAGTTTACATCAAGCCACGAAAATAATCACAAATAAGGCCAAACTATCATGCAAGAAAAGGCCTAAAAGAGGGGTAAAGAGACAAGTGGTAGCTGCTGTTCTCAAACAGAGGAGAGCCCTTCAACAAAGTTGAAGAGGGGCTCAAAAAAAGATATTTCACAGTTTATGGAAAAGTCCGAAACAACTCACAAATAAGCCTAAAATACTATGCAAAAATTGGCCTAAAAGAGAGATAAAGAGGCAAGTGGTAGTAGGAGACCTCAAACAGCCGGAAGTCCTTGATCAAACATGAAAATGGGGTCAAAATATGACTATTTACAGTTTGGGTAGGAGCCCAAAAAGTCTTGCAAGTATGGCTTAGATAGCATGCAAAACAAGACAAGAAAGAGGGAAAAAGGGACTCACCCTTGTAGAGTCAAGCTTCAACAACTTTTGGGCCAAGTTTGGGAGCTCTTCACCTCTAGAAAGCAGCCTCAAGTTTCTGGAATGGAGTGTAGATTGATAGGCTAGGAGTTGATGTAGAAATGGCTAAGAACCAAGGTATTTTGAAGCTTGGATGAGAGGGATAGAGAGAGATGTGTATACCAAGCTCAAAACAATTTTTCTAACCCTCTCAAATGCAGCTGGAAGTGCTGGTTTTATAGGGAAAGGAGTGGAGGAAAAACGGGGGAAAATCAAATTCAAATTTCCCCCCAAAAGACCCCTCCATCGGATACAGGATCTGGGAGGAAACAGAGGGTACAGCTGTAAGGAACCAGGTGAGTGGGTCATGGCCGGCCAGGTTCAGAAGGTTCAGGGGGCCGCCGGCCACTTCCCATGGCCGGCCGACCAGGGTTCAAAAGGGTCAAGAATGATTGCTGGCCGGCCACCCCAAAAAGGTGGCCTCCCATGTGTGCACAACACAAATATGTGATTGAAACCTGGAGAATGTGAACCAGGAGAGAGAAAAATCCATTTTTTAGAGGGGTTCAAAAGGGTCAGGCACAATTACTGGTCGGCCACCAAATATTGGTGGCCTCCCAGGTGTGTACAACACAAATATGGGGTTTAGGATTCAAGAAAGTGGCCCCGGGGTGGTCAACATTGACTTTTTAGTGAGGAAAACGGGCGACGAAGAGCGATGAAGAAATAAAGCTGGATTTTCAGAACAATTGCTGGCCTCCCACCCTCCTACAAGCTTCCTAACTATGAAAATAAGGTCTCCACCAAAAATGAACCAAAACGGAGGTTCGGGGGACCGAAACGCGCGGCCCGGGGCCCCGAAAATGGGCTGTTAAGCACCGGAGGTGACATTCGACCACGAAGTTGGTCTCTCGGGCCACAGTGTCCCCCAAAAGGGAGTAAATAAGGTGTGTGCCAAAAATCGGAGCAAACAGAGGTGGTTAGGTGGTCCCGAACCGAGGCACACGACCGTCGGCTCCGAAAAAATGAAAACCGGGCTCCAAAATGGGAAAAATGGCCTACGACCACGAAACGTAGCCTACGGCCACTGAGAGATGATCTACGAGACCTCTCTCTCCCTTCGGGAAGAGAAAACAAAGCTTGGTTCGCAAACCGAGGCAAGGTACGAAAGAGTCCGGAAGTCCGGAGGTCCGGAGGCAAGGCTTGCAGCCGAGACTCTGAAACTTCTTAACGAGCACAATATGCAATATCACCGAGCGCTCAATCAGTGACGTCTAAGTCTTAAGGTCGGTCAAAAATGGGGTGTCTACAGGCCCTCTTCTTCTTGGGACCTTAAACCACCATCCTCACCACTGAAATCCTTCAAGATTTCAGTGGTGAGGAGGCCCAAACAAAGTGGTCCCGGAGCTCACCCAAAATAGCAAAAAATGGGGCCAAACAAGCCCTAAGAGGGGTCAAAAAACCCCAAACAAAAAAACACTCTTAAACAACTATTTAGAGAAAGCAAAAACAAGACTTTTATATGTTATATGCTAAGCTTGAAAACAAGTGTAAGGTAGGCAAAAAAGCTAAGCAAGAATGGGGAACAAAAGGAGTAAGTTCTTACCCTTGTTGATCCTTTTCAAGAATAATGCTCCAGCAGCTTCTCCAAGCTTAAAACCAGCCAAGAACTTCAAGAACAACCTCCAAGGGCCTCAGCTCCAAGAGGATAGTGTAATAGTAGGTGTTTGTGTGCAAAACTAAGACTAAACACACACAAATACACAAAAAGAGGAAGAGATATAGAGATAGAGTATATGTAAACCCTAACCTTAAAACTCAGAGCTCTGGAGCTTTTTTTTGTAACCCTAATGGAGGGAGAAGAGGCTTCCTCTTATAGACAACCCCTCTTGCAAAGCTTCCAAAGTAAGCTAGTCAAGAGGGAAATCCTTCCATACACGTGTATGGAGGGGAGCAAAGTGTCTGCCAGCTAGCACAGCTGGCATAAAAATATCTGCAAAAATTGATGCACAGTGGTCGGCCAGCCAAAAATGCAATTTGACCAAAATAGATAGCCGGTCAACCATCTAGAGTGCCGGTCGGCCAAAACTTTGGCCGATGGAAACAAAACACAGCCGGTGGCCTCAAGCCATGGCCGATGGAGTGTGGGGATGGCCAACAAGCCATTCCCTGCCCTCCAAAGCAAAAACACAAGTGTTTGGTGCAAAACCAAACACAAAACAGTCGAGTCGAGAGATCCTGAGCCGAGACCTCCGGGAACTCAAGACGAACACAAACAAGGATGATCACCGAGTGTTCAAACGGTGACGTCCAAGTCTTGAAGAAGGTCAAAAATGGGGTGTCTACAACACCTCTCTTCCTCTCAGTTGATCAAACTTTGCAAATCCTGAGGAAATTCTTCCTCTTTTTTTTTATCAGAGTTTTGGAAAAAGTTTTGAAAAACTTTGGTCAATGCTATGATTTAAAGGCACAGAGAAGTAGGCAGACTCTATGGCATTTTTTTTATTATTATTGAAAATAGACTATGACTCAGCAATGACAATAGACTTTTGACAACAGACTCAAAAGAAAATGACAAAGAAGGCCTAGACAGGACAAAAATGTCTAGGTTAGTACTATCGAAATCAACAGACTCTGACTCACTAGAATGACTTGAGTCTAATCCCAACTCTACAAACTTGGTGGAATCAAACTTAGACTCAATACTCAATTCAGAACTCAGAATAAAACCATTCTCAAATTGCCAGTCAACGTGTGGGCCATCCACAATATTCAAAATAAAGCCCGTGTAATCAACAGGTGGTCACTCCTCAATTACAAAAACAAAACGGATCTTCCAATCATGCCCTTACTAAAAACACGCTGAACCTCACAAATTGAAATACCTGAACCACTCATTCGAATTTGAGAACCCCTGTATAGATCCAATACATTGTACATAACACATAGTAGGAAAGAAAGCAAACACCCCTATGGAGGGTAGGGTTATCCCGTCCTAGTTTTTGAAATGATCTAGGGTTCACTATTCAAACAAGCAGTATCATACATTCTAGACATGGGAGAGCATCATGTCCTAATTTTGAAAGGTACAATAGCTCACTATATGTACAAGGTTGGCTTTACTTTAGGGGTTAAATACAATGTGACATTACCAAAGAGTCTTCTGGGCCATAACCAATGAAGATCTTTAGGAAATCAGAGGACTCAACGTAGCATCTCTTCAAAGACTGAGAACCTTCAGATCTCAAAAGGTTATAACACAAGGCCTCCAAAGTAACGTAGAGAAGTGTCACAAAAAGTATGCTTGTGCTCCCACCAGTATCTGGGCAACACGGGGACTTTAAGTGCACCCATGCATGCAATGCAATAAACATATAATTGAAAATAAAAGTCGTATCATGGAGTTCGATTCAAGGTTTTATAAAATCCCCAATAGAGGCACTAGAAACTGTAACATGTCGGGGAGTACCGCGCGCGTTAAACAGTTCGGACTCTCGAGATCTCTTCAATTTAGTCTCACGAGTGCAATGTGAAGTATAGATGAGAGTCCAGATTTGACAACTTTTATTGAAAATCCATTTTATTGCAAAACTTTTGTCAAAAATGGACTGCGTCATTACATTTCAAAGTCGCCACCTAATATTTTGGAAAATTAGGAAACCCATGACTCGTGCCAAGGCCACTGTTCGTCGTAACCAAAGATGCTTGGCTTGGAACCTTAGGTATGAGAGGGGAAGGTCAATAATGAGCACCCCGGCTCACCCGATCAAAGATCGGCCTCTACTAAACCATGATATGAATTTTATTTTATTTATATATTCATGTTCTGATTATTTAGTAAATCCTAAAATTTACTATGTGAAGCATACAAGTATAGACTAGTTTGCTCAAATTAAAACAATTCAATTTCATGTTTATTTTTTGAAAATGGTTTGAATTTGCCACCTCAACCGGGCTTACAGTTTGTGAATTTGCTACTACAAAATGGGCTTAAAAATGTACATTCATCAAATCATTCCAATTTAAGCAACAAGTCTTCATCAACAGGAATTCAAACAATTTATCATTTAAGCAATTAGCCACATGGTAGGATGCTAAACATAATAAGAAAATTGTGTACAAGCGGGATGCTAAAGTATAAAAACTCACATATGTACTGACGTCCCGCGAACAAGCTACGAAACAAAGTTAGTAAAATATGCATGATCTTATATACAGAATCCTAATGCAATTCACTCATGAGATGCAACTAAAGATTTGGCTTCTAAAATATGGCATGTGAATCATCTCAAGAACATGAGGTAGCGCATAGAATCACATAAGAATTGATTACATCCACAAATACAGATATAGCTGAATGTTAATGCATGAAACATGGATGTAAAGCATGGATATGCAAGGCATGTCAGATATATACATATGTACAATCAGAGAAAGCTATTAAAGCATGAGATAGAAAGAAGCGGAGCGGGGATTAATACAACACTTTAAATATTACAAATCCAAATAAAAAATGAGAAAAGAAACAAATAAAGATAAAAATCCTCACAAACTCTCGAAATAAAAATAAAAGTTTTAAATCCCGACCATTTTGCAACTAGCAAAGATCCATGTGTCTTCAATCCAATCCAGCCCATGTACATTCACTTAGCCAAACTCAATACCAACCCATGGTTTGACAAAATTATCGTGGGCCCATTCACCCATTTGCAACTCAACAGCACATATTAACCTCCGCCCATGTAAACCGTAAACCATTAAAAACTAAACCTGTCCACAACTAGACCCACATGCCTCTTCTCCTTTCAAATAATAACCCATGCTTAGCTCTGCATCAACAAATTGGATCGCGCATGCATGAAACTCACGTCCAGTTGCAAATCTCCACCAGAACAACACCACCGGCAACGCACCAGTGTCCACACCACAACAATGCTGTGTCCACACCACAACAATGCACCAGCGAAGATACGGCGTCAGTGCAATTTCACATCTGAAACAAGAGGACCACTGTCGACACCTTGTTTGGTTTTTATACAGATTTTTCTTTGATTTGTTCTTCGAATGTGCCGAGAAGAAGACGATCTACCAAGAGAGAGAGAGAGAGCCCAGCGATGGCTTTGTCCCTTTGCTGAAAATGTATCCCCGCTGAGAGAGAGATGTGCGTTTGAGCTCGCTAGAGAGAGTAAAGGCTGCTTTCAACATCTGCTGCCTCTGTGTGTATATGTGCTGTGTGTTTGAGCTTTGTGTTGTTGATGAGAGTTTTTGGTGGTGTGTTTGAGTGTCTTCTCTCTCTCAACCGATAGTGAAAGAGAGAGAGAAAGTCAAAGTCCTCCGTTTCAACCCATGGTTGTGTTTGTAGCTCAAATCGTGCCTATGTATGTGTAGCTCCAATTGTGTATCTGTGTCTCCTTCTCCCTAACCCAAACTGTCGAGAGAGAGAGAGGTTGGTTCAGTTATTCCGAGAGCAAGCTCGAGTGGGTGTTGCTGGGTTGCCTCAGAGAGAGAGAGAGGTCGAGAGGGAGAAAAGTTGGTTTTTTGTTTTTTTTTTGTTTTTGTTCAGATCCTCCTCTATCCATGCACACCAGAGAGAGACTAGTGTTGAGAGAGGGAAGAGAGCCCTGTGTGTGTCTTCTCTATCCTTCTCTAAACCGTCTGTGTGTGTGTTGTCCCCCTCGAGAATGTCTTGAGGGTCATAAATCTCTAGTGCTGTTGCTTTTTTCTTTCTTCCTTATCCTCTCTTTTTTTTTCTTTTTCTCACACTAATATTCTCCACCACCTTGTTTTTTTGCCTATGCCTCTTCCCTCCTATCATTCTCTTTCTGTTTTAAAGAAATATTCTTCACGACCCCCCTTCATCATAATGACCTGAGGCTTTAATTCTTGATTTTACCAAAAACAATTCAAGGAGGGCCCTTCATAACTCATCCTGTCTCCACCCAAAAAACACATCAATTATTCTCCACCGCCCAAACGGCCTCCACCCAAAAACATAATCATCCTATCCACCATCTCCTATCCTTTTTTTTTATTATTTTTTTTTCCTTTTTATTTTCTTTTTGTTTTTTTTTTAATTATTTTATATTTTCTATTTTTTTTTTCTATTTTTTCTTTTTATTTTGTAAACACCTAAAAATATGTACACACACATAAAATTAGATAAAATTATAAAATATTACAAATTAATAATATTTTAGTGATCTAAAATAATTCGGCCCAAATGGGTAAGGTTTGGGATTAAAGCTTCAATTTGATTTTTCTACTGAGAAATTCATAAAATAGTATATTTCAATTTTCATCAGCGGGTGGTCAAAAGAAAATGCCCAGGTCTTAGGGCCGGTCAAAATGGGGTGTCTACACGGGGGAGTGGTGAGAAGACAGTGACCTAAGTCATGCGTATACTAATGAAGAGTGGAAAATTGATACCCCTGATGACACATGGTATGCTGACGAGATTAACCATATGACCCAGAGTGGTCGACACTTCAAACACGCGGCCTTAGATCAGTCGGAGTCCTCCAACAAAGAGGTTGAGAAATCAAAAGAGAAGGATGTTGGAGAAAACCTAGTCTTGAAACAGTTCAAGAAGATTTAGGCAGACATATCAATCTGGGGGTTGATAATGGCTTCTCGGCAGCATAGACAAGCACTGCTAGAAGTAATGAATCGAACCGAACTTCCTATCGACACCACCGCTCATCAATTGGTGTCGTTAGTCACATCTGGCGACGTTATGCCAGTGATATCTTTTACAGATAAAGAGTTGCCACTTGAGAGTGCCAACCAAAACCGACCCCTGTACGCGACTTTGGAAACTCGAAAAAAGTGGATTCTGGTGGTACTGGTAGATACCAGCTTGGCTATTAATGTATGTCTAATGAAGATCGCCTATGCTATAGGTTCGAGGCTGGCTGACTTTACGCCCACAACCCAAGCCGTCCGAGCCTATGACAACACCAGCCGGGATGTTATGGGGACTTTTAAAAACAAAATACTAATTGACCCGTCCAAATATGAGGTAGAATTCCATGTAATGGATGTGCCAATAACCTTTAACTTACTTTTGGGAAGGCCATGGTTGCATCAGATAAAAGCGGTGCCATCAACGGTCCACTAGTTGATAAAGTACCTTTTTAAATGTGGGATTGCTACTGTGTATGACAATTCTACGATCCATCCTCCCCAAGGAATCACCACACCAATAAGGGAACTACCACACCAGTGTTGGAAATCATACATGGGGAAGAAGACGTATTCCTCTCCAGCTTCTCTCTGGCAGAAGCCCGGTTGGTCCAAACTATCATGGCAAAAGATAATGGGAATTATGTGAGTGCCCAGTCTATCTACATGATGAACAAATAGGGGCATATTCCTGGATCAGGACTAGGTAGAAGCGGCAGGCAGGGAGGTATTATTGCCAAGGAGATGAGTTACAATCCTCACACTTTCGGGTTGGGATATAAACCTACCGCTGCAAACTGGCAAAGGAAGGGGATGCGCTGAGAGGAAGAATTAAAGCAAAGAGAACTAGGAGGCAGTATGAGTTAGTCCACAAGCCAATACAGGGAACCCTAAACAGGCGCTTTGTCCGCCAAGGGAAAGATTTCCCCTTCTGTGGATTTCCAGAGCCTTAGTACGACTGGGAAACAAAGACAAGGGGAGGATGAGCAAACAGACTTGAGCATTAATATAGATCACGGCAAGACTACAAGTGTGGACATTAAAGAATGAGAGCTGTTAAGGAAGGCACTGGCGGACTTACTAGCGAGTTCTATTACTGAAGTTAAGCCCGTCAACTTGGGAGATAGTTTTACTATCTCAATGATCAGGGATAAACCAACAACGGATTTCTCCAATCTTATCGTGGAGGCATCTGAGGCTCCACTCCTAGTCTGGAAGTTTGAGAAGGGCACCATCAACAGTTCTGAATCGGATATTGAGTCTGGATTTGATTCCACCGAGTCTATGGAGTCAGATTTGAGTTCTTTGGAGTCTGGTGCTTCTAGGAGTGGTAACCCGAATACCAAGGTTTTGTCTAGGTCGTCTTTCAGTTTCTCTTTTGAGTCCAGTGTAACCAACGATTCGGACTTTTTGAATGAGAATACTGTGGATTTCAATTACTTCTCTGTGCCTTTGGTTTGTTGAACTGATCTTGATTTTCAAAATTTTGATTTAAACGAAGAGCAAGAAATTCCTCTGGCTTTGAAAATTTTGGTTGACCAAGAGGAGGAGAGGCGTGTTGAGCCTTGTACTAATGAAATCATTGTGATTAATGTGGGTACTAAGGAGGATCCCCACTTGGTCCAGATCGGGTCCATGTTATCTTTGGAGGAACACGAGCGTTTAATCACTTTATTAAAAAAATTCAAAGATGTTTTCCCGTGGTCCTACGAAGACATGTCTGGAATTGATCCTGAGATTGTATAGCATTGAATCCCTCTTGATCCTGAGGCCTGACCAGTCAAACAGAAACTACGCAGAGTGCGTTCGGATTGGGCACTGAAAATCAAGGAAGAGGTCACTAAATAGATTGATGCAGGCTTCTTGTTAGTATATGAGTACTCGACTTGGCTGGCCAATATCGTCCGGTTCCAAAGAAGGATGGCAGAATGAGAGTCTGCGTCGATTTTCGGGATCTGAATAGAAGCAGTCCAAAAGACGACTTTCCACTGCCACACATTGATGAGTTGGTAGACTTCACCGCAGGCCATGCGCTGTTTTCATTTATGGATGGGTTTTCCAGGTATAACTAAATTCTGATGGCACCCAAGGACAAAGAAAAGACTGCATTCACCACGCCATAGGGCACTTATTGCTACCGAGTCATGCCTTTTGGGTTAAAAAACACTAGGACTACCTATTAGAGGGTTGTAACCACGATCTTGCACAACATGATCCACAAAGAAGTTAAGGTGTACGTGGACGACATAATTGTCAAGTCTAAGGATCGAGAGGGCCACTACACCACACTGGAGAAATTCTTTCAACAAATCAGGGAGTATAAGCTGAGGTTGAACCCACAAAAATGCACCTTCGGGATGACTGTGGGGAAAATGCTAGGGCTCCTGATCATACATAGGGGAATTAAAGTAGATCCTTCCAAAATTAAGGCCATCTTAGAAAAGCCGCCACCGAAGACTGAAAAAGAGATGTGCGGCTTTATAGGTAAAGTGTAATTCATAAGACGGTTTATTTCAAAATTAACCTGGATTTGTGAACCACTGTTTAGTCTCTTGAAGAAAGGGAAAAAGTTCCAATGGGATGATCGCTGTCAGTTTACTTTTGAGCAGAGTCAAGCAATACTTGCAAAATCCACCTGTATTGTCGTCACCAGAACCAAGGAAGCCGCTGATCTTGTACTTGTCAGTGACGAATTCAACCAAGGGATGTATGCTTTCTCAAGAGTCAGAAACCAAAGTGGAGAATGTTATCTACTATTTGAGCAAAAAAATGCTAGATTATGAGACCCGCTACACTCCCCTTGAGAAAGCTTATCTAGCCTTGGTATGGGCTACCAGGAACTTGAGGCACTACTTGTTAGCTTACTCTATAATCCTGGTTTCGAGATTAAACCCCATCAAATATCTCTTCGAGAAACCAGAACTTACGAGTAGGCTAGCTTGTTGGTTGCTTCTCCTTTCTGAATTTGATCTTAAGTATGTAACACGCAAGTTAGTTAAAGGGAGAGCAGTAGCGGAATTCCTAGCAGACCACCCGGTAAAAGGAGATGAAGTAGTATTGTACTTGTTCCTAGATGAAGACATTCTGCAAGTAAAAGAGGAAACTTGGACAATGTACTTTGACGGAGTGTCTAATCAATATGGTTATGGGATCGGTGTGTTGCTCATAGCACCCAATGATTCCCATATACCTTTATCTTTCAAACTCTGGTTCAAAGTGTCCAACAATGAAACAGAATATGAAGTGTGTATTGCTAGTTTGGAAGCTGTCCTAGAACTAAGGGTAATAAAGTTGGACATTATTGGGAACTCGAATTTGGTTGTCTCTCAAGCTAACGGGGATTGGAAGGTCAAGGAAGAGAACATGAAGATGTATCATTAGGCCCTAGATATTCTGATTCCTAGGTTTGAAAAATTGACATTTACACATCTGTTGAGAGAGAGCAATCAGTCTGGGAAATTGATGTCATTGGGGCAGTCTCGCCAAAAGGTTCTGTAAACGCGCTCGCGTGAGGCCTTACGTGCTACAGTTCGGACTCAATTTGTGTCACGGTTCTAAATCTGAACCAAATAGTCCAAATCCGGCAAATCGTTTTGAGAAACAGATTTTTGAAAAGAAGTGCCAAACATGGACTGCTTTGCCAGATATAGAGTCGCCACCTAAATATTTTGTTTTGGAAAATTTAAGAAACCCTGACACGGTGCCAAAGGCCACGTGTCCGTCATCACCAAAGTTGCCTCGGCTCGGGAGCTCAGGTACGATCGGGGAAGGTCAGCTATGAGCACCCCCTCTCGCCCGATCAGAAGATCGGCCTCTACTAACCGTGATATCCGTTTTTGAAAACGTTATGTGTTCTTATTCCGGTTATTAGCCTAGAACTACTATGTTATGCGCACAGCAAACAAGTATAGACCAAATTGCCTAAATTGGAACAAAACATTGCATATCCGTTTGTTTGGAAAATGCTTTGGAATTTGCTACTCACAAGTAGGCTAAAATACAGATTTCAATGAGTTATCCTAACTCAAACAATCCAACCTTCATCCACAGGCATTCAAGCAGTTTATAACACATAAGCATCTAGCCACATGGTAGGCATGCTGTCATGTCAACACTCACACGCATGCGGTATGCTAAAGCATAAATGCTTACCTAGTACTCCGTGCCAAAACAGGGAACTCGTTAGCAAATCAATGTATGATCCAAGTCCATGTTAAGTGCCTAATGCAACGCATACAAAATGTCACTAGAATAGGCTCGGCTAATCTAGAAGTGGCATGTGAAATGCACCGACATCATGTATTCAAGTTAGATTTGAAATACTAATGCAGTTAGCATAATGTGCCGAGCCCGGTGCATGCAATACTGAAGAATGATGCACGCATGCATAGCATAAGGTATGCTAAGTTAAACATGTCCTAATACTAGCCATCAAAGCAGGTAAGTAAAAGGGAGAGAGAAGTGGGGGTTGGAAGACAGGCACACACTCATCCACACTTATTACAAATTCGCCCTCGCTCGGAGGGACCAAAAGAATAATACAAATTAACTAACTCGCAATCTATTTAATTATTATAAATCACCTAATTAATTACCAAATTAACTAAGCTAAGAAAAGCAATAAAAAAAGGGGCCTCGGGAAGAGGGTCCAATGCACGCATGCTCGAGTCTTGCTCGGAAGTCCAGTGCCATGCACAAGCCGCCTCTGTTTTCCCTGCTTTGCTTCTCTGAAGACTGCCAAAGTCTCAGGATGTGCTCACTGGATGTTGGGGAATGCCACCGACTGGAGGGAATCATCCTCGGCTGTGATTTGGTGTCGATCGGCCAAAAATGAATCCATCAGCCACAGATGGATTGCCGGTCGGCACTCTGTGCAGTCGATCGGCAAAAAGTTCCTGCAAAATCTGTTTGACAGCAACAGAGGATAGAGCTTTGCATGGCAATGCAATTCAAGCAATGTATGCACCAACCATATCCCTTATCATGTTTATGACTCAAAGGGACATGGTCCTTGGTTCTCGGACCATCAATCGCGCATTTCAATGCGTGATGGCCCAAGAGACCAAGCTATGTATGTTGATTTCAAATGCAATGCAAACCAACAAACAAAGGCCCAACACCCATCACTAAGTCAAAGAACAAGCTATGCATGCTAGATGGAGTGCAACCTAGGCATGTGAACTAGCATGCAACATGGGCATACAATGCATTTATGCAAGTATGCAAGCAAACATGCAATGTAAGGATACAAACAAGCAAATGATGGACTTAAGCTCGTTTGGGCAGCCCTTAAGGAAGCGCAAAACAGTGGCCATCAACCAAGAAAATGAGGCCAAATGCACATGCAAACATACATGACAACATAGACCAACATTTAAGCACATAAAGGCAACTTTTAAGCGCACTTTAAAAGAGGCATAGCATAGACAATTAACATGCAAATGAAGCTCTGAAAATCATGCTATAGGAGGTGCCAAACCAACTAAACAAAGCAAGCAAAACATGCCACAATGGCCCAAGTGCTTAAGACAAGCCAAGGAGGCTTAAACCAAGGTCAAGTCCACCAAACCTCACAAGGCTAAGGGGACTTAGAACAAGTCAAATGCTGACTTAAACAAAGCCAAGGGTGCACTTAGATGGCATCTAAGTGGTCTAAAAGTGCAAGCATACTCCGAGGCCTAAACAAGGGGCATAAGGTAACAACCTTTAAACACATTGAAGGAGGATTAAATGCAAGCATATAAGCATGTCATAAGGACTGAGATAACATGTTAAGTGGTTCCAAACCATTGAAATGATACAAACAAGGCATACTACACACTTATATACTTAAGGCCAACAAGCCCAAAATGCAAAGGGGGTATGCAATGCAAGCTATGGTCGACCAAAACAGCCAAGTACAGACCTTAAACATGGCAAAATAAACATGAAAGCTTCACAAAGCTAGGCCTAAAGCATGCTTGAACAAGGGTTAAAACCTAGATGCATGTTAAGGCAACAAAATGGCATTACAAGGCATGTATGCTAAGCAAGCATGGTGTACCAAAACTAACATACAACAATGCTATATTATGACATAATAAGCAAAAAAAACAGCCAAGGCATGGTCAACATGAGCCTAAGCTAGGTGCTCCCTCAAGAGGCAAAAAGTGCCCTTTTCAAGGACAACAAGGAGAGGGGGTGGCCCTCTCCTTCTTGGGACCTCAAGGCACCATCCTCACCACTGAAATCTTCACCAAGGTCTCGGAGCTCACCCAAAATAGCACAAAACAAGGGCCAAACAAGGCTTAAAAGGGGTCAAACAACCCCAAAGCTTAAAACACTCTTAACAAACTATTTAGAGGCCTTAAAAACAGAACTTTTACATATTATATGCAAAGCCAAAAAACAATTGCAAGATAGGTAAAAGTAGTGTGCAAAAATGGGGG
>NW_021025918.1:835338-848721 GCF_004153795.1 Camellia sinensis
AAAAACATGCGGTCTACGCAAGTAATGAAATTGATTACAAACATGTGGTCTACGCAAGCAAAACATGCGGTCTACGCAAGTAATGAAATTGATTACAAATATGCGGTCTACGCAAGCAAAACATGCGGTCTACGCAAGTAATGAAATTGATTAGCATAATTAATTATAAACATGCAAAATGATATGCAATATATACAAAACTATGTATAAACAATGCAAATGAAAATGCAATGCAATTGAAACAATGCAAACGATATGCAATGCAATTGAATCATGATCCAATCTTGAGCTGTTCAAAACCACACAAATGTCAAATAGATTGATGGAGGTAACAAGTCCGTCTACCATAGCAAAGGTCACACAAAACTATGAGTGATGTAGATGGACACAAGAACAAGTAATTGGGTGGAATGACATAAGTGGGGAAATGACCCGCTGAAGAAAGACCAATGATCCTAATGCTGGATGCAAAAATTACACTACAATGTAATATATACAATGGATATGGCAAGCGGCCAAACCAAATCTCGCCTAGGAAAGGCATGGACACACACAAACCGCGTCTAACATAGAACGGTCATACAGAACCATGAGTGTATAGACGTGAAAAGTATGGGCACATACCAGACCAGGCTCAACATGGAAAGGCGCAAGCCCTAGATGAAGTGATGCAGTGAATGCATGCAAGCTTCAATTCAATATCTACAATATGCAATGGAATGGAATATTTATAATGGATAAGGCACGCGGGCGAAACCAAATCTTGCCTAGGAAAGGCATGTACTCAAACGAACCGCATCTAACACAGAAACGGTGTCGCAACCCTCAAACCAACATACCAGCGTGGAATAGGCGCATACACATGCAGAACTGTGCTTCGATGTGAAAAGTGTGGGCACATACTAGACCAAGCTCAACATGGAAAAGCGCAAGCCATAGGTAGGGGGTGATGCAGTGAATGCATGCAAGCTACAATGCACTATTGACAAATATGCAATGGATGGGCGTAAATGCCATATTTACAGTAAGATGCATGACATATGCACTATTTATAATGAAATGCATGACATATGCACTATTTACAATGATGTATGACATATGCACTATTTACAATGTAATGCAAATGATGCATGTTGCTTTTTTGAAATGCGTGACAGCGCGCGGCGTAGGACGCATGATAATATATGAACTTTAAATGCGCGGCAACGCGCGGTTATTGAGATACATGACAATGTAAATGGACGGTGTACATCAATGCACTAAAGGTCCAATACACTAAAGTCTTGCACCTTCCGAGGATTTAAGGTCTCCTAGACCGTCGTATGCACAGGACGGTGTGATGCGCAAAATAGCGCGATTAAATGCATGCAAAATGCAATGAGATGCGCAAGATAGCGTGATTGAATGCATACAAAATGCAATGAGATGCGCAAAATAGCGCGATTGAATGCATGCAAAATGCAATGAGATGCGCAAAATAGCGCGATTGAATGCATGCAAAATGCAATGAGATACGCAAGACAGTGCGATGCATTAGACAACGCGAGTGCACAAGACAGTGCGATTGACATGGGATGCACATGGGGCAACTTTTGAGTTTTCTAAAAGCCAAAAGGATACGGAAAGGATATACCTTGCACGAATTCGAGTGCCACGCACAGAGGACACGATCTGAGGTCAAAACGGAGGCCGGTTGAGCGTCGGAGATGCATGTTTCTTGCACCGTCTTGAGCAATGAAGGCCCTGAACCACACATATAACCCAACCACACATATAACCCAAAAAAGGATGTAGGAGGCTCCAAAACCACTGTAAGAGACCACCAGATACCCACCGGCCATCAAAATGCATCATCGGTCGTCCATCGGCCATCACAAAATTCCATCGGCACAATATTTTGCCGACCGGCCAACAGTGTGGCCAACCGGCAAAATATTCCTGTATCGGGGCAGTTCAGTCATTTGGCCACGGGTCTTTTAAAATAGGGCTTCTAGCCCTATTTTCTTCACTTCCTCTTGCTCGAAATTTCTCCTCCTCTCTCTCTAGATCATTTTCCTCCTTTGATTTCCTCGTTTTCTTGCGTTCTAGCCTCTATTTCGTCATCCGATTCGCGAATACCTTCGCGTTTCGAACGTTTTGAACCGAATGAAACTTCGTTTCGGTGTCTCGTTTTTGATTTCCACCACTCGGGGCTTGTTTCCCTTGAGTTTTTCTCGATATCTGTGCCTTTTTTGCACTTCGGCTTTTCCAGCCTTTTCCAGCCCTCTCGGGGTTGACTTTTTGTTGACTCTTTACGTTCTCACCCGATTTTTCGTCTTTCGGCCATTTTCACATTCTCTTCGAGATGACGGATGATCTTTCACAGGGCGGGACCCCTCTAGAGCACGAGATGGATCCCGAGGCCGAGCCCTTGCCACTTCACATCCGGCCGTTCGATCCGGAGACCTACAGGCCAGTGGTTCATGTGATGCTCCCCGATGGATTGCGCCAGTTCAGGGGCTTTGAGAGGGGCGTAACACCCGAGCTATTACTACGTGAGCCTACCTCTCATCTGTCTTTCGACGCTTCCGAGGTAACATTCTTTCCTTTGCTTTACTTTCCGCAATGTAGAATATAAAACTGTCGTAGCTGGTCATATTCTGTAACTGCTTAATTCTGATACACTGATGCACTATACACTGTAGTTGATCGCAAGCAAACTTACAACCGGTATCTGTTGGAAACTTACATGTGCACACACACTGCACTAATCCTGAATCACCCAAACGCACGACGCAAACTGTATTTCACTGCATGCACACTGGTACCCGATATCTGCTTGAATCCGAAAACATGCACACATGCTGTATATCTGTATGCTTCTAAAAATTGCATTTTGAATATTGCCTCGCAATTGTTGTTTTTTATTACAGGGCGATTCCCATACCATCCGCGGGTATGGGAACGTCGTTGCTCGGGACTGGTACATAGAGCTGCCAGACGTGGTTCGCCATATCGTCGACGAGGCCGGTTTCGGCATCTTCTGCAGGGGGCTCTCCCGGCTTACGACCTGCAAGCCCTTGCTTGCTGCTTTAGTAGAGAGGTGGTGGGATACCACCAACTCCTTCCACTTCTCTGCTGCGGGGGACATGACGATGACTCCCTACGATTTCTCAATGCTCACCGGCATCGGGGTAGGGGGTGATCCGATCCCCTTTGATACCGATATGGATGAGTGGGACGCCGCCCAGCTGTACCTGCTTAGCACTCAGCCACCTCTTGCCCGAGCAGGGTTTGTCAGGTACTCGTGGTTCGAGAGCCACTTCCGGATTCAGCCAGCCTTGGCGGACGAGGCGCAGATGACCCTGGAGGAGGTGGATCAGTATGCACGGGGTTTCATCATGTTTCTGCTCGGGACGACCCTTTTCGCCGACCGGGCGAACACCGTGCCTCTATGTCTGTTGAGCGCACTGGTGGATGTCAAGCGGATCCGCCGTTATGACTGGGGTGGCACAGGCTTGGCCACATTGTATGGTTACATGAGCTCTTCTTCCCGCCTTAGCGGACAACTTCTTGGCGGCTACTGGCGAGCTTGGGAGGTACATTTTCTTCCCCTTTTACATTTCTGCTTCACGTTTTCTGTATTTTGTACACTACACACACCACGGTCTGCCTCTCACTGACTATATACTGCACACGCGGCACACATATACTCTGCTTTACTTTGACTGTATACTGCACACACTATAAACTCTGTACAATACACTGCACAACACACGGCTCTGCCATTTCTGCTTTCTTCTGTATTTTGCTTTATCTGATAGTCATACTTATATCTGTTCTGAAGTTGTGGGTGTATGCCTACTTTCCCAGGCTTGCCCCAATACCTGATGTGGAGACCCCACTCGGCGTCTCCTTTTCTCATCGCTTTGATGTGCGATGCGTGCGGAGACCACGGGAGTCTTTTATTTTCTTCCGCTGCTACTTCGACACCATGTATGTTCAATCTTTAGAATTTGCTTAGGCTTCACTTAGCACTGTATGTTTGATAACAGATAGATAACAAATTGCATATTTACCCGCAGATCACCTGGCAGCCCTGGGCTCCATTGCCGGCCGTGGTGAGGGATCACTACGAGGGCGCAGAGGAGACTGCCCGTTGCCGGATTCTGTTGGAGGGCTTGGTACCTGGGCGAGCGTTTCTTGCATCAGACCCTGGGGTTACCAGAGCAGATAGTCCCGGGTCCACCTCCTGCCCATATGAGAGATACGGAGAGGTTCACCGCCTAGGAGATGGCCGATTACACGATCGGCTGGGACGCGGGGGACTTTAGGGGCGAGGGCGACTTTAGAGAGTACGTCCAGACTTATATTATGCGGCCTCTGAGCAGTGGCCGCCGAGCTGAGAGAGGGGGACCTGTGGCGCCAGTAGCTGGAGCAGGAGCTGGGGCAGGGACGTCGAGGGTGACTCGTGTCCGTGGCAGAAGCGGAGCTAGGAGGGGTCAGGGGGTTAGCTGGCCTGCTCTGCCCACTATACTGACATGCCGAGGGCAGGGTGGGGCGACGTACCAGATTTCCTTTGCTCCTCCTCCGGCTGACCAACTCCTCCGGCTGACCATGAGTTGGTCGGGTTCTATGACTTACCTCCGGTATGTACTACTTCATCTTGCATCTTGCATTGTCATTTTATTTCAGTTTATTTGATATTCCACAGAATACTGATGCCTTTGATACTTTTGCAGGTGTCCTCCGAGTACACCCGGCAGTCCCTGGAGTTGAATGCCTCCATGATGGGGATGCTACAGCGGACCTTCGACCTCCTGGCCCTCTATAGTATTCCGGTATGTTCTTCTGATCACGGCCTCAAACCATACTCATAAGCTGCTTCACATAATCTAGTGCACAACGCAACACTTGATAAGCTGCTCACGTCATTCATACACTGTACTCATACACTGCATTCTGCACTGATAAACTACTCACGGCATTTGCACACTGTGCTTATACACTGCATTCTGCACTGATAAACTGCTCACGGCATTTGCACACTGCATTCTGCACTAATAAACTGCTCATAGTATTCACACACTGTACTCATACACTGCATTCTGCATTGATATACTGCTCACGGCATACTGATGCGTTTGCCTCTTATACTTTTCAGCCTCCTTTCCAGATTCCCACTGTGGGAGGTGTTCCAGCTGGACCTTCTATTCCTACCGGAGGAGATGACAGAGCATACCCCCGCACCAAGGCGGGACGTGCTCACGTTGGGAGTAGCTCACGGGAACCCGTCCCTGATGATGATGATGAGGAGTCGGAGGCGGAGGCAGAGTCGTTGTTGGAGGAGACCGGAGACAGCTCGGACTTGGACTCAGATGACAGCGCTGATGATGTTCCTGGACCTTCGTCTAGGAAGAGGACGAGGACGGACCCCTAGACCCACGGTCTTTTGTCATTGATCCAGACTTTTGCTGGTTTTTCTTTTTTTTCTTTTTCTTTTGTACTTTTTGCTGGTAGTTAGAGTACCTTGTACTACCGCAGGCAGATTTTTATTTCCAAAACTATGTACTTGAAAAAGATGATGAAATGAAACAAACCTTTTGTCTAAAAAAAAAGTGTTGTATTTGTACATTCCATATATTGTATCGCATTGCATCATGTTGCACCTCAAACGAAATGAAATTGATCTGTTGTCTGAAAATTGAACACTTGCATTGTAATAATCAGATAACGAACCAGTCAATAGCAAAAACAAACCATACCAACCACTGCACATTCTGAACATTCGGCTGATACTCTACTGGGGATTAATCTGCATACAGCTCATAACACAGCGCTTGGCTCATTTTGCACACAGCGGATCCTGAACAAACAGCCCGCATCTGACAAGACGGACCATGAAGGTTGAATCCACTGAAGTTGAAGCACACTCAGATGCGATCTGAAACCCAGAAGCTTCAAGGAGGCCCAGGTTTTCCTGTTCACACTTATCGAGGGTGGACCCTGCAGTTTGTATGAAAGAACCAAATCATGTTTTTGCACAAATGTGGAGAATGGCACAGCATTCTGAACACAAAACGATTAATCTTTGAAAATGAGAAAAGGGTTCCCAACCGGGTATTGAGCTTACAACTGAACACAGCATACTATGACTCAACAACGGAGACAAAAAGGTAAATAACCTAAACACAACGAGACACACTCGGAAAAGACTCAAAACAAAGGTTGAGGTAAACAAAACAAAAGACACAACATACAGACGCGTTAACGAAGACGGGGGACCTCAGATCACGAGGAGCCAATTTCTCTGGGTATCGTTTCCCACCTTTTTCTCATTTGTGATTCTCACATCACTCTGGCACTCAAGCTCGGTTTTTCTCTCAAAACCCTTTGGCTCGCTTTTTCTCTCAACTTACACCTCTCTATTTTTTATTCTCTCATTTTTATCCCTCCCCGGGGTGTTTAATGGATGAATAGGAAGTTGTGGGGTTCGCGCCCGACATGATTAGCTCACGGCTGTTTCTTCTGGCGGGTAGAGTGCCCTCCTGGCAAGTATGTTGACGACGGGGAAAACACAGAACGCCTGACTCAACTGTGCCCCTAGTTCATCATTTTGACCATTTTTTGTTTTGGTTTTCTACTAAAACAATTTTGACCAAAATGAGAGTCGGATTAACACACTTGTTCGATTTTTGATTTGAAAACCATGCAAGTCAGACTATAAGTACTGAAAATTTTCCTTTTTGGGTCCAAGAAAATGGTCCAGTTTTGGAAAATGAAATAATTTTCAAGAAAATGGTCAACCTCAGTAAAAATTCTCAAAAACTATTTTTGTAAACGGCCACCGCCCAACGAGCGCGGAACTCATTCTCGAGATGCACAACCTCGAATCGGAGGCAATGGAAAATTGCCCCTGGCTTGGAAGGGGTGGATGGCAACGGAAAGTTGCCTCTGGTTTGAACGGCGACATCATGGCAACGGAAAGTTGCCCCTTGTCTGGATGACGCCGTAGCATTTGGTAAACAGTCTTCGTCAGTGATGATTGCAAACGAACTCTCGGATGCTGAGAAGACAGAGATGGTCAAAACCAATATATGGACACAGTCACTTTGAAGGTGTTGAGGGCTGGACTTCAGGACGAAGTTGCCTATGTATCCGGTTGTCACAACCGAACTATCGGATTCGGGGAGGGCAAGAATAATCAAAACCATTACATGGACTGAGGCGCTATGAAAGCGGTGAGGGCTAGACTTCAGGATGAAGTTGCCTACGTATCCCAAACATGGGAATCAAGCCTTACGTAGTTTGGGTTAAGGTACACTCGGGTATTTTAACCTTCACTTTTTAGGCTCTAACTTTTGCCAAGGCGCCCGTTGCGGGTTTTCGACCTTGCGAGCTTTTTTTGTATATATATGTTTTCTCTTTTTTTTTCTTCTTCTTTTTTTGTATTTTTCTTGTATATATATTTTTTTGTTCTTTTTTTTTGTCTTTTTCTTTTTCTTCTTTTTTTTGTATTTTTCTCTTGTTCTAACTTTTGCCTTGGTCGCCCTTCCGGGTTTTCGACCCAGCGAGCCTCTCAAAGGGTAAAAGTGTAACAAGTCCATGTCAAATGGTTTTGAGATCCCGAAATCATCTGAATCCAGGAGAATGGCTGTTGTGTTGATTTGCAGAAGGATCCATCACGGTTGCTTCACACGCTTCTTCCGGTGAGATCTGATCTTCTTGATCTGATTTTGGTGCCTCTTGTTCGAGGGCTGCTTCTAATCTGGCCACACAGACCTTACATGACGGTTGACCATTGAACGTTCTGAACGGGTTCAAGGTTTGAAAACGAACGGGTTGAATCTTGAGGCTGAGAGTGATCCGAGGCTGAGAGTGATCCGAGGCTGCACAATCTCAAGAGCGATTCCACACAGGTCTTCACAGGGCCGCGCAAAACATTTGTTTTTGAAAGTTTTTGAGAAAGTGACAAGTCGCTCGCGCCGAAGATAGTGTGGAACCAATCTGGATCAAGCTAGGGTCCTTCTCAGTACTCACGCTAACAAGCATGGTTTCATTCATTAAAGGCTTAGCATGCCTCTCTTTTTCTCGAATTAATCAAAGTTTTGCAAAACTCGAGGAATTCCTTCCTCTTTGTTTTCACCGCAGTGTTAAAGAGGTTTTGAAAAACATGAGTCAATGCAATGATTTTCAGGGCACAAAGAAGCAGGTGAAATGCACTATCGTTCCATTCGACTCCTTTGGCACAACTAGCTCAAAATTAGCAATAAGCATGGAAACATGGTAGCCGCAGCTGCTCCATTCAAATTCCCTGATTGTAACTGGCTCCACAACAGAGACAGACTCAAAACAAAAGGGTATTTACAAAACCAAAACGGTGTTCAAGGCAACAACCCTAGAATCACCTGACACCCTGTACAACAGGACTGACTCGGTACCACAAGACAGACACAAAAAAAAAAGACTGACTCAAAGCAAAGAGGCAGACTCAAAAACAAAACAGAGAACTGACTTAAAACCCAAGCCAGAAGCTACAAAACTGCATTTACAAATGCTCAAAAGTGCGTGCCAGACGCCACATCTGAAATATACCGAGCGCCGCCCGCAGGTGGTCCAACCCCTGATCACATACTCGTAGTATCCTCAAAGTCCAACAGCTCGGTGGTAACAGACTTCGCTGAGGTAGGTAGAATAATGACCTCATTATCGATCAGATCCTGTACTTCATGGCGAAGGCGGAAACAGTTGTCGGTGGCGTGACCGGTCTGTTGGTGGTACGTGCAGTACAAAGCAGCATCATGTGTGAGAGGGAGATTCTTCGGGAGAGGCCGAGGTTCAAGGGGTTTGAGGTGCCCCCTTTCGGCAAGAATCTGAAGTGCCTTAGACAGAGGCATGTAGAGAGCATGAAAGATCCTGCGCCCTCGGGGCAGGTACTTTGAAGTCTGAGTATTCTTACTAGACGCACTAGCAAAAGGGTCGGCAGGCACTACCTTGGTTTTCTGATCCTTCCCAGGTGCAGGGTTGGGAATAGGAGGAACTGTTCTGGCATGACGAGGCCTATCCCGATTTTCTGACTGACTTGAACTACCCTCAGGTGGAGTGGGGAAAGCATCCTTCACAGTTTTTGCCACAACTGCAGATATCTGGTGCTTGTTCATCCCCCTGGCTTTCAAAGCCTCGACTGCCCGCAGCAGTTGTTCAATGGGATCGGCATCTGCCTTCATTTTGTTCTTGCCTCTGGCCTCAGCCTGATCGGGGGTTTGGGTTACTACATCAGAGCGAAGCCCAGTTGTTGCTGACACGTCGTTGCTGTAGCTGGAGGCAACCTCTGGTTGGCTGAGCTCTATCACAATCCGCCCCAGTAGCTGGGGCTCCTATGGTATGAAATTCCCGACATACGGTGCCGCTGGCGGCGAAGCCGACATTCCATAGGCCAGATCGGCCACAGATCTCTGGAGGTCACCAATCATTCCCATCAGCTCGAATGTAGTGGGCTCGCGAGCCTGATACAACTGGAGGGTCTAGACTGGGTGTGCGACAGGCGACCTGGATGGATGCGGTTCATCGACATTGGTCCCGCTTTGCAGAGTGATTCCTTGATCCGATGCGGCCGTCATAACTACAATCTCCTCTGAATTTTGCGTCATGATAAGTCCACTGTACTAAACGGTGACTGACGGATCAGATATCTGTCATGCCTCAGCAAGGGAGAACACTAGCTATTCTGTATCAATTCTCTGGACACTCTAAACTGAAAGGAAAAACAAACAGCATTTCAGCCCAAACAGATCAAACACAAGTGTAGCCGAACAACTGCACTCTACTACTGATCACTGTTCCCCAGAATCACTGTTCCTAAAACTGAACTTGATACCCGCAGATAACTGATTTCTCAACAACATTGATACTGGTGCCCTCGGGCCTGATACTCAAACTTGCAAACTGATATGTGTGTTCCCCTGCATAGATACACTCTAAAACACATAGCAAGTAAAGAGAACCAAAACAACCCTATAGAGGGGTAGGGTTTCCCTGTCTTATTTTGTCAGGAGCTAGGGTTTCACTATGCACGTAGCAGTTTTCAAACAACCTAACATCGGGTAAGCAACCTGTCCTAATTTGGAATGGTCACTATGGATTTCGATATGCACTAGGTCGAATGGTCGAAAAGGGTGCCCCGGTAAAACCGGGGTTTGTGTTCCCATACTGTCAGAGCCCACAACCGGTCAGCCTTATGGTCATGTCTTGACAAGACAAGCCTCCGGCAAACCGTTCAGGAATGGCAGATGGCAAACACGGTGTCCTAGGCGCACCAATGCACATACAATGCCAAGAAACACATAAATGAAATCAAAACAGGATATCACGAGTCCGAGTCAAGCTCTTTAAAATCCCCAGCAGAGTCGCCAGAAACTGTAGACGCGCATGCGTGAGGCCTTACGTGCTACAGTTCGGACTCAATTTGTGTCACGGTTCTAAATCTGAACCAAAGAGTCCAAATCCAGCAAATCGTTTTGAGAAACAGATTTTTGAAAAGAAGTGCCAAACATGGACTGCTTTGCCAGATACAGAGTCGTCACCTAAATATTTTGTTTTGGGAAATTTAGAAAACCCTGACTCGGTGCCAAAGGCCACGTGTCCGTCATCACCAAAGTTACCTCGGCTCAGGAGCTTGGGTACGATCAGGGAAGGTCAGCTATGAGCACCCCCTCTCGCCCGATCCGAAGATCGGCCTCTACTAACCGTGATATCCGTTTTTGAAAACGTTATGTGTTCTTATTCCGGTTATCAGCCTAGAATTACTATGTTATGCGCACAGCAAACAAGTATAGACCAAATTGCCTAAATTGGAACAAAATATTGCATATCCGTTTGTTTGGAAAATGCTTTGGAATTTGCTACTCACAAGTAGGCTAAAATACGGATTTCAATGAGTTATCCCAACTCAAACAATCCAACCTTTATCCACAGGCATTCAAGCAGTTTATAACACATAAGCATCTAGCCACATGGTAAGCATGCTGTCATGTCAACACTCACACGCATGCGGTATGCTAAAGCATAAATGCTTACCTAGTACTCCGTGCCAAAACAGGGAACTCGTTATCAAATCAATGTATGATCCAAGTCCATGTTAAGTGCCTAATGCAACGCATACAAAATGTCACTAGAATAGGCTCGGCTAATCTAGAAGTGGCATGTGAAATGCACCGACATCATGTATTCAAGTTAGATTTGAAATACTAATGCAGTTAGCCTGATACGCCGAGCCCGGTGCATGCAATACTGATGAATGATGCACGCATGCATAGCATAAGGTATGCTAAGTTAAACATGTCCTAATACTAGCCATCAAAGCAGGTAAGTAAAAGGGAGAAAGAAGTGGGGGTTGGAAGACATGCACACACTCACCCACACTTATTACAAATTCGCCCTCGATCGGAGGGACCGAAAGAATAATACAAATTAACTAACTCGCAAGCTATTTAATTATTACAAATCACCTAATTAATTAAGAAATTAACTAAGCTAAGAAAAGCAATAAAAAAATGGGCCTCGGGAAGAGGGTCCAATGCACGCATGCTCGGGTCTTGCTCGGAAGTCCAGTGCCATGCACAAGCCGCCTCTGTTTTCCCTGCTCTGCTTCTCTAAAGACTGCCAAAGTCTTAGGATGTGCTCACTGGATGTTGGGGAATGCCACCGGCTAGAGGGAATCATCATCGGCTGTGATTTGGTGTCGATCGGCCAAAAATGAATCCATCAGCCACAGATGGATTGCCGGTCGGCACTCTGTGCAGTTGATCGGCAAAAAGTTCCTACAGAATCTGTTTGACAGCAACAAAGGACAGAGCTTTGCATGGCAATGCAATTTAAGCAATGTATGCACCAACCATATCCCTTATCATGTTTATGACTCAAAGGGACATTGTCCTTGGTTCTCGGACCATCAATCGCGCATTTCAATGCGTGATGGCCCAAGAGACCAAGTTATGCATGTTGATCTCAAATGCAATGCAAACCAACAAACAAAGGCCCAACTCCCATCACTAAGTCAAGGAACAAGGTATGCATGCTAGATGGAGTGCAACCTAGGCATGTGAACTAGCATGCAACATGGGCATACAATGCATTTATGCAAGTATGCAAGCAAACATGCAATGTAAGCATGCAAACAAGCAAAGGATGGACTTAAGCTCATTTGAGCAGCCCTTAAGGAAGCCCAAAACAGTGGCCATCAACCAAGGAAATGAGGCCAAATGCACATGCAAACATACATGACAACATGGACCAACATTTAAGCACATAAAGGCAACTTTTAAGCGCACTTTAAAAGAGGCATAGCATGGACAATTAACATGCAAATGAAGCTCTGAAAATCATGCTATAGGAGGTGCCAAACCAACTAAACAAAGCAAGCAAAACATGCCACAATGGCCCAAGTGCTTAAGACAAGCCAAGGAGGCTTAAACCAAGGTCAAGTCCACCAAACCTCACAAGGCTAAGGGGACTTAAAACAAGTCAAATGCAGACTTAAACAAAGCCAAGGGTGCACTTAGATGGCATCTAAGTGGTCTAAAAGTGCAAGCATACTCCGAGGCCTAAACAAGGAGCATAAGGTAACAACCTTTAAACACATTGAAGGAGGATTAAATGCAAGCATATAAGCATGTCATAAGGACTGAGATAACATGTTAAGCGGTTCCAAACCATTGAAATGATACAAACAAGGCATGCTACACACTTATATACTTAAGACCAACAAGCCCAAAATGCAAAGGGGGCATGCAATGCAAGCTATTGTCGACCAAAATAGCCAAGGACAAACCTTAAACATGGCAAAATAAACATGAAAGTTTCACAAAGCTAGGCCTAAAGCATGCTTGAACAAGGGTTAAAACCTAGATGCATGTTAAGGCAACAAAATGGCATTACAAGGCATGTATACTAAGCAAGCATGGTGTACCAAAACCAACATACAACAATGCTATATTATGACATAATAAGCAAAAAAAAACAGCCAAGGCATGGTCAACATGAGCCTAAGCTAGGTGATCCCTCAAGAGGCAAAAAGTGCCATTTTCAAGGACAACAAGGAGAGGGGGTGGCCCTCTCCTTCTTGGGACCTCAAGGCACCATCCTCACCTCTGAAATCCCTCAAGATTTCAGTGGTGAGGAGGCCCAAAAACCAAAGTCCCGGAGCTCACACAAAATAGCACAAAACAAGGGCCAAACAAGGCTTAAGAGGGATCAAACAACCCCAAAGCTTAAAACACTCTTAACAAACTATTTAGAGACCTTAAAAACAGAACTTTTACGTATTATATGCAACGCCAAAAAATAGTTGCAAGATAGGTAAAAGTAGTGTGCAAAAATGGGGGAAAAAGGGACTAGTTTCTTACC
>NW_021025918.1:880546-902668 GCF_004153795.1 Camellia sinensis
CCTTAGAAGACTGATATTAATCGGCTGTATCCTACGAGAATGGGAAGCCGAATATAATACATGTGCTGAATAAGTATAGATCCTTAGAGCTAAATAAGAGAAAGGACAATGATTAAAAAGTAGGCCCTGGCCCCAAGGATCAAGAGGAACATGTATAAATACAGGAACAATAGATTGAGAAAGGTATGTAAGAATCACTTCACTTAACTTAGTAAAGAAGCTATCCTGAGCATCTGAACTGACTTGTCCATCGGAGTGCTAATTCCGGCACCCCCGACCGGAGTGTTTGTATCTTTTCAGGTGACTAGCTGAGGATCACTAGCGTCTCCCAGGATCTGAAGAGTATTTCCAAAACCACTTCCCCACAACTGGCGCCGTCTGTGGGAATACTCAAATACATCCATGGCAGGCGTGACTGAAGATCCTCCGATAGCCACTGACGAGACCGCACAGGGAGATGACCTCACTCCAGCAAATATGCTCGGAAAGGAAACCATCGCTTCAAGACGCGTCTTGAACTTCGACTCACCGACGACTTCAGCAGAAGAGACAATGCAAGCGATCATGGAACAAGCAAAGCAGAATGAACAAAGGCTGGAGAACATGATCGCTGAAAATGAACGTCTCCATCAAGATTTGGCCCTGGAAGTAGAAAAATCCAGAGAAGTCGTGCGCCATGATCCCGAACGACCTCCGAGGGCAGGTGGACAACACCTCGAGCCCGACCAAAGGATACTGATAGCGACTCCAACTCATTACCCATGGAGCTCAACAAGAAGGGACGATCTGAAACTTCCAGCTCCCCCGAAAAGAGTCTACATACAAGGAACAAGCACAGAAGAAGCAGTTTAGACGAAGAGGACCAGCACGATCCTTTTGTCCGACGGATTGCAAATGCGGCCCTGCCCAATAAGTTCAAAGCTTCGTCATTCACTCTTATGACGGAAAATCAGACCCCATTGATCATATCCGTCACTACAAGCAGGCCATGACATTGCATGCAGACAACGAAGCCCTCATGTGCCGAGTATTCCCCAACAGCCTGGGGCCATTAGCTGTCAGGTGGTATTACAAGCTCGAGCTGACTTCGATCAAAAGCTTCCATCAATTACAGAAATCCTTCAGGGCCAGGTTCATCATCAACGAGGTACAGCCGAAACAGGCCGACTCTCTTTGGGCTATGCAGATCCAGTCAGGAGAAACGCTCAGAGTATATTTGGCGCGCTATTGGGAGTGCTTCAACCTCATCGACGACGCTTGCAATGACTCCATGGCCACCACTACCTTCAAAATGGGACTACATCCCGACAGTGCCCTTCGCAGTTCCCTGACCAGAAGACCCCCTATAATAGTCTGGGCGTTGATGAAGAAAGTTGAAGAGTATTGCAAAGTGGAAGATGATGCCTTGAGAATTAAAGCCGGACAAATTTCCAACAAAATGGCCCCCCTTGAAATTGCTCAACCAATAAGTTCCGTGCCACCTCCGAGCCCTGAGCCACGGCAACGCGCTAAACGAGACAAAAGGTGGGACTCTCGCCGATCAAGCGATCAATGCTTCCACTGGACAAATTAACAACTGCAAGTCGACAGCAGGGGCTCGAGGCGTGCCGACAAGAAGTACACAGAGTTGTCAGAACCAATCACTACAATAATCACCAAAGTCCAACACCTTCCATTTTTCAAATGGCCGTCAAAGATGGTGGGACCACCCGACACGCGAAGAAGGGATAGATGGTGTGAGTATCACAAAGATCACAGCCACGAAACCGAGAGCTGTTACGCATTAAAGGATCACCTGGAAGAACTGGTGTAAAACGGCCGACTGCAACAGTATGTGAGAAAGGGAAAGCCAATCAAGGCATTAGCCTTGAGGCAGGACTCACCTCCACTTGGCGTGATCCATATAATCTACAGCCTGCCTGCATCCCTAACCGTGCACACAATTCAATCGCATCCAATGCCCCAAAAGCAACGTATTCCGACCGAATGGCCTAGAGAAGCTCCGACAATTACTTTCAATGACTCCGATCTTAGCGGCACAACAGCCTCCCACATCGATCCATTGGTCATCAAATTACGCGTAAATCGGGTCACCATTGAACACATTCTCATAGACCCAGGGAGTACTTCAGAGGTTATGTATTACAAAACTTTCATCAAACTCGGCTTCAACGATTCAGATCTGTCTCCGACACCTTAGCCATTGTTCGGCTTTAATACGAATCCTGAGTACCCGTTAGGGAAGATCATACTACATGTGTGAGGGGGCTCCAGAACGGTCGAAGTAGAATTCCTGGTTGTAAAGCTCCCTTCGCCGTATAATGTCATCATGGAGCGAACCTGGTTACATATTATGAAGGCCGTTCCAAGCATTTATCATCAACTTGTGCCCTTCCCGACAGCCCATGGCATTGAAGAAATTCGTGGCTCCTCGCAATCGGCACAAGCAGAGATTTTATGAAAACCCTATCACTGACCCGACCTGTGGGCTTTGATACTTGTATATATATCACTTCTCCAATGCAAACCATTTTTCTTCGTCGCTCAATTCATTTCTCGAAGTCCCCCCTTTAGTGCATGACACCTTAGGACTGATTAAAGTCTCCGGATTCGGAGCCCCCTTTTGGTGCATAACACCTTAGGGCCGACTAAGACTTTGAATTCGGAGCACCCTTCGTGGATATCATGATTGGCCAAACTAAGTCTCCGGATTCAGAGCCCCCTTTTGGTGCATGACACGTTAGGGCCGACTAAGACTCTAGATTCGGAGCGCCATTCGTGGATATCACGATTGGCCAAACTAAGTCTCCGAATTCGGAGCCCCCTTTGGTGCATGACACCTTAGGGCCGACTAAGACTCCAGATTCAGAGCGCCCGTCGTGGATATCACGATTGGTCAAACTAAGTCTCCGAATTCGGAGCCCCCTTTGGTGCATGACACCTTAGGGCCGACTAAGACTCCGGATTCGGAGCGCCCTAAGTCTTCGGATTCGGAGCCCCCTTTGGTGCATGACACCTTAGGGCCGACTAAGACTTCGGATTCGGAGCGCCCTTTGTGGATATCACGATTGGCCAAACTAAGTTTCCGGATTCGGAGCCCCCTTTGGTGCATGACACCTTAGGGCCGACTAAGACTCCGAATTCGGAGCGCCCTTCGTGGATATCACGATTGCCCAAACTAAGTCTCCGGATTCTGAGCCCCCTTTGGCGCATGACACCTTAGGGCCCACTAAGACTCCGAATTCGGAGGGCCCTGCCTGGATATCACGATTGGCCAAACTAAGTCTTCGGATTCGGAGCCCCCCTTTGGTGCATGACACCCTAGGGTTGACTAAAGTCTCCGGATTCGGAGCGCCCTTCGTGGATATCACGATTGGCCAAACTAAGTCTCCGGATTCCGAGCCCCCTTTGGTGCATGACACCTTAGGGCCGACTAAGACTCCAGATTCGGAGCGCCCTTCGTGGATATGACGACTGACCATACTAAGTCTCCGGATTTGGAGCCCCCTTTTGGTGCACGGCACCTTAGGGCGGATTAAAGTCTCCGGATCCGGAGCCCCCTTTTGGTGCATGACACCTTAGGGCCGACTAAGACTCCGGATTCGGAGCGCCCTTTGTGGATATCATGATTGGCCAAACTAAGTCACCGAATTCGGAGCCCCCTTTTGGTGCATGACACCTTAGGGCCGATTAAAGTCTCCGCATCGAAACACCGGTTACGGAGCCCCATCGGCGCAAGATGTCTTTGGGCTGATTAAGACTCCGAATTCGCAGCGCCTCTGACGCGTAACACCCTAGGGTAGATCATACCTCCGAATTCGAAGCACCCTTCGACACGAACAAAACGAAACGAAACATGCCAACATTCGAAATAAGGTGCTTAGCTAAGCATATAAAAAATCCAGAGTAAGACGCAAATGTTTGAAATAAAACTTTTTATTTGATCAAACAGTTGTTACATAGACACAATCCGCGTTCGAACATTACAATATCTATCTTTAACTTCTAAGGCAAAAAGGGGAATTAATCACGTTGATACAGCGAAGGCCCCGAATCAATGCACGTCGTTTGGAAGGCCTCCGCGGTTCAAAATGCTTTGATCCAACCGTGCCCGAATTAGCGTATCTCTGTACCTCCCTCTGACACCATCGACAATGTCAAGGCCAAGATCCAAGACAAGGAAGGCTAAGGGCAACAGTCGTTGTGTCTCATTTCGGGGCGATCTGCTTTGACGACTTGGAGGCTGACGCGCCTCTCGTTTCTTTTTTAACGACCTACCTTCCACACCGGAGAATTCTCCGCTGCGATCCATTGTGGCATCAAGCTCGGCCAAAGTTCAAGTTTGGCTGATTGAAGAAACTTTGTTTAACTTCCACAATATTATATAACCCCACGCAACGAATGGCGTTATATTAATGTGGTCACTGGCACGAAGAGTCCATTCCATTTATTTTAAAATGCTGGCAGTGACCCCGAGGCAATTTCATTAACGCCAAAACCCCAAGAGATGAACATTGGTTGACATTCACCACGGCCTAAGGTGCCCGAACGGCTTTTTGGAACACATGCACTAACTGGGACAGGGGCAGCGCTATCAATCCAACCGGCCAAGCATTTAGACCCCGCGCCGACTAGAATTTGCCACAGCCACTCCACGTACTGGCTTTTGGCCTCTTGAAATTGCAGTGGCCACATTCAAGAATAAACGGCCATCACGATTGGGCCGACCCCGCCTATAAGCCGGCGTATCACTATACAATCAAGGTTTGTACATTCATTCAAACATCCATGTAATAAAATGAAACACGTATATACTGAATACGAACTACGAGGGAATATTTATAATAGAACGTTTCTATTCAATCTAACAATAAATTACAAAGTTTTTATTGCGATTCAACCTTACAATGCGTATTCTTATATGGCGTCACCCTCATCCTCACTTTTCTCGACTTCAAAAGCGGAAAACGGAAAATGTTTACTATGGTAGAGTGGCGATGCCGAATCAATGCCTGGCGCTCGAAGAGCTTCCGCAGCTTGAGATGCCTTGATCCAACCATGCCTAAATCCACGATTCTTACATTAGCAAACCTCTTCGGCAAGTTTCTCCTTGGTCTTTTCGATTCCAACTTTTCGGCCTTCATGAAAACCTTTTTCATAGGCCCTTCCCTTCGTAGACTCCATTGCAAACATACTCGTCGTCTCACGATCGGCGAGCGCGGTACTGATGAGCCAATTGGTAACCTTTTCCTCCACAATTGGGTTTCCCTGCCCGGCGGGTTGTGCCTGAGCCGCCCTGGTCTTCCTTAACTCACGCTCAGCTGCCTCCGCGCGAGCCTTCAAACTTTGAATACGTTCCTCCTTCTTCTCCAATTCTCGATGGGCAGCGTGCAGCCGCATGCCAATTTCATAGGCAGTGTAAAGCCCCTTCACCGCCCCATGAATGCCTTCGCGAAATACGTCATAGTCCTGGCGACCTACCATTGACTGCTGAACCTCAAGAGGAAAAATCTGTTGAGCAAACTCGACTGCTACATTTGGGTCTCGAACGATCGAGTCCACCTCTGTCATGGGTCTATTCCCTACAAATACCGTAAATCTTAATGGGCACGGATTCGCGTCAGGTCCCCTCTCGACTCGGAGTTGTGGAGATCTGCCCTGCGATTGCTTGTCCCGCTTGGGTGACTTGCTTCAACGTCGAGTAGACTGACGCCTCTCTCGATCCCTAGAACTCCTACTTCCTGTGCGCGAAGGTTCACCACCTCGATTGATGTCTCCGCCTAGCTTAGCTAGCGTCCTCGCTTTCCCTCTGCTGTTAAAGAAGATTCAGTTCGACATTCACACAATAAATCTTCCTTCAAGAGCTGGAGTCAGCTGTTTACTAAGCTCATAACGGTTGTACCTTTGTTCATTTATCCTTTATAGAGGCAGCGCCCTCGAGGCAATCTCATTAATTGAGAAAACCTCAATCGTCTGACGCCCGAATGATCATGCACAGCCTGGGGCAAGGGCATATTCATCAATCTATTCGGCTCAAGTGCCCCAGACGGCTCATGAATCAACTCTTCAAAAATTCTTAAGGTCGTCTCATCCGGCTCTCGAATGATCATGCACCGCCTGGGACAAGGGCAGATTCATCAATCTATTCGGATCAAGTGCCCCAGACAGCTCATGAATCGACTCTTCAAAATTCTTAAGGTCGTCTCATCCGGCTCCCGAATGATCATGCACCGCCTGGGACAAGGGCAGATTCATCAATCTATTCGGATCAAGTGCCCCAGACGGCTCATGAATCGACTCTTCAAAATTCTTAAGGTCGTCTCATCTGACATCCAAACGATCATGAACCACCTGGGGCCAGGGCAATTTCACCAACCTATTCGGCTTGAATGCCCACAATACTCGGCATATGAGTGATAAATCAATATTGTCATAAGATATTCAATCTCTGAAAGCTCAAACACAGTAATGATTTTACCCAAAGTAGTTAAAGGCAAAACACTCTTCATTAACATAACTTCACAAACTGTGTACAAGTGGTGGTGAAATAATAAGGAAATTTTCACTAATAAATTGAGCGCAAATAGTAACCAATTTATACATGAAAACTACCCTGAACCAACAAAAATCTACCGAACAAAAACTTACATCAGAATTAAAAATACTTAATAAAATTGAAATGTCTCCCAGATCAATCCTCGGGGTCAGATTCAAGTGGTTCAATGCCCACTTGCTCGTAGGGAATTAGCAAGGCCAATGTAACTCCAGCGGCAACAAGGGCTTTGAGCCACCCATGTTTGAACCCCCGATTCTCGAATTTGGGGACTTCATCTACATATTCCGTGTAGGCGGCGCTTTTTCCTGCCTCAAATGCCGCAGAAGCCTCAGAATCGGCTTTTTCCTTGGCCGCCTTGAGCTTCTCTAACTGAGCCTCCACCTCGGCAAGCGCCTCCTTGGCTAACTTGAGCGATTCTTCACTCGTATTTGCCCTACTCTCAGCGTCAGAGTGGAGCTGTTCAGCTGAGCGAGCCCTCTCTCCTCTGCTTCAGCTCGCGCACTCTCCATTGCGGCTCTCATCACTTCAAACTCGACCCTACTCTTTTGATCGTCCGCCTCCATTTGCAAACGATCAATCCTGCCAAGGGCATCATGCAAGCGGCGGCCTAGGTCCGCGATCTTGCCAACCGTCTGCAAAACAAGTTGGGATCGTCAGATACCTTAATGAAAACAAATTCAAGAGAATTTGAGATGGTCATTTACCAGGAGCGCTGACTGCGCAGATAGGGCTACGGCCATAACATCCGGCACGGCACGGAAGGCTGCGTTGTCAGCCGGCAAGGAAATTGAAGCTGCCAGGCTCAACGCCACGGCTGGATCCTCAATGGCTGAAGTGTCAGAAGAGATCGGCGTACCTTTGATCTTTGGCCTAACAATAAAAGGAGCAACCACATCCGACTCTTCTAAACGAGGCCGTTTGGAAGCAGGGCTAATCTCCGACCCAGCCTCTCCCTCGACATTACGCTTTTTGCCCCGCTCCTCCGGAATCAGCCGTTCGTCAATGACCTATTGTTCAACCTCTTTCCCCGCTTCGGCCGCAGTAACCTGAGCCGTCTCTTCAATAACGGGTACAAAAGTTTTAATCAAGGTGGGCTTAGAATGGGCAGCCTCGGCCTTTTTTCGAGCAGCCATTCACTTGGCATTTTTCTTTCGCGCCATCTGCATAAGGCTTTCCCCAGCCATACCCTCGGAAAAATCGTCAGGTAGGTCTCCCAAATTCACAAAAATATCTCCAGAAGAAAACTCTGCCCGACCCGAAGTGGATGGTGAAGGCTAGTTAAGTCCGGCAGCCTCGAAAGCCAAGCGTATCTCCTCGTCGACCTCTTCGACCTCCTCTCAGCGACCTCTCTGGTTGGTTCAGCAACTACCTCTACCACCGGCTCCGCGTCTTCCCCCGAACCCGAATCTTCGAGGCCAATTTGCCTAAGGCTCTTGAAGTTGGGAAAGAGAAGAGCCGAAAGGTGTTGATCGCCGGATGGAATTAGAATGCCGTTCGCGGTTGTAGACACCCCATTTTTGACCGGCCTTAAGACTCAGACGTCATCAGTTGAGCGCTCGGTGATGATGCATATTGTGCTCGTTCTTAGGTTGCGGAGTCTCGGCTAAGAGCCTTGCCTCCAGACTTCGGGGCTCTTTTGTGCTTTGCCTTGGTTTGCGAACCAGGTCCTGTTTTCTTTGTTTTCTCTTCCCAAAGGGAGGGAGAAGTCTCGTAGACCATCTCTCAGTGGCCGTAGGCTACGTTTCGTGGTCATAGGCCATTTTTCCCGTTTGGAGACCAGTTTCCGGTTTTCGGAGTCGTCGACCGTGTACCTCGATTCGGGACCGCTTAACTACATCCGTTTGCTCTGGTTTTTGGCACACACCTTGTTTCCTCTCTTTTGAGGGACACTGTCGCCCGAGAGACCACCTTCGTGGTCGCATGCCACTTCCGGTACCTAACAGTCTGTTTTCGGGGCCCCAGGCCGTATGTTTTGGCCCCCGAACCCTTGTTTTGCATCGATTAGCGTTCATTTTTGGTATGGACCCTATTTTCATTGTTTGGAAGGTGGTAGGATGGAGGGAGACCAGCAATTCTTTTGAAAACCATTTTCTCTCTCCTCCAGCTGGTTTTCTTGACAGAAAGCTGGTTTTTCTCACTTTTGGACCTTAATTTCTGGTCTCCCATACCACCATTGTGTTGTACTCATCTGGGAGGCCACCAATATGCGTAGGCCGACTAGCTTTTCTTCCTGACCCTTTTGAACCTTGCTAGAAAGCTGGTTTTTCTCTCTCCTGGATCGCATTTTTTGGTCTCCCACCATACAGCTGTATTCTACTTATCTGGGAGGCCATCTTTCTGGTATGGCCGACCAGCATTTTAGCTTGACCCTTTTGAACCCTAGTCGGCCGACCAGGGTAAGTGGTCGGCCGACCACTTGAACTGGTTGGCCTACCTTCTGCTTTTTGGCCTTCCTGAGTGCAACACAGCTGTGCCAGCTGTGAAGTATTTGACCCTCTCTCCGAGATTTCACCCTCTTGTTTGTCTTCTTAAGGAAGCTTTGGTCCATTTTCTTAGCTTCTAGGAGAAGCTTGACCCTTTTGTCAAGCTTCTTTGAGAAACTTTGACCCTCTCTTGAGGCTTCTTCAAGAAGTCTTGGCTCTTCTCCTCTATAAAACCAACACTCCCCCTCCATTTGCAAGGGTTTGAAAAATCAGCCAAGGCATATACACTCTAACCTCCATATCTCTCTCATCCAAGCTCAAATACCCCATTGTTCTTGGCCATTACACCACACCTCATAGCCTACCACCTCCACCATCCATTCAATCATCTTGGAGTTGTTTTTTAGAGGTTGAAGACTCACCTTCTTGGTCCAGAACTTGCTGCATTGCTGTGCTGCAAGGGTAAGTCCTCATTTTCCTTTTTTTTTTTTTTTGCATTATTTTGCTTCATAACTTAGCCCCATTTCAAAGCATTTCTGGATTTTGGTATAAACTGAAAAGTGTCTTATTTTGAGCTCCTCTTGAAGTTTGATTAAGGACACTTTTCTGTTTGAGGTCATATACCTCCTTGTATGCTTTGTAGGCTTATCTTGCTTCATATCTTAGCCCTACTTATGAGCATTTTTGAGATTTGTCATAAATTGAAAAGAGTCTTATTTTGAGCCCCTCTTGATGTTTGATTAAGGGTATTTTTCTGTTTGAGGTCATTTACTTCTTTGTATGCTTGTTTGCCTCTTGTTTTGAGTCTTGCATCTAGGCCTTTGTTGCATGCTTTGTTTGGCCTTCTAGTCACTGAAATCCAGTGAATTTTTAGTAGCTAACACACTATTTTGAGAGCCAAACCAGAGGGGGGTGACTCCCTCTCTCCTTGTCTTGTTTGTTGGCCCTTTTGGCCTTCCAAAGGGGCTCCATCTTGCATGCTTTGAAGTCTTGTTTCAGGCCCTATTATGTGAGTTTTGAGGTCTGCCTTAGCTTTGTCCAGAGCCCTTTTAGCCATATTTTGTGTCCCTCATGCATGTGTGGAGCAATCCTTCTCAAGGCCTTTCAAGGGGACCTTTCATTGCATGTTTCATTGACCCATTTCAGGGACTTTTTGGTGAGTTTTAGGGCTGTCATAACTGATTTACAGAGTTGGTTTTGCCATTTTACATGTCTATCTTGTATGTGTTGAGTAATCCACCTCATGGCCCTCCAAAGGAGCCCATCATTTTTGCATGAATTGGATACATTTCAGTGGTTATTTGGGCATATTTTAGCATACCATCTTCCTATTTGTGGCTGGTTTGGTGACCTCTCTTGTGCTTCATATACATGCCATGTAAACCATGCTTACTAGCCTATGTCGCATGTTGTTTTAGCCCTTCATGTTAGCACCTTTTGGCCATGCTTGAAACTGATTTGGTGTATGTTTAGGACTTCCTTGGCTCTATTTTCATGCCTCATGGTCAAATAATGCTTGCTTTGCATACTTGTGGTTCAATGCATTTGCCTAGTTTTGAGTTTCAGGGCTTATTTCGTGCATTGGGTGACATGTTTCTATGATTTGGGACCATTGAGCATCTTATTTCAGAGCTAGAAATTGCATGTTTGTATGTCATCTTTCATCCCTTGCCATGCTTTGGTAGAGTGGCATTTGATGCCTTAGGATCGGTCCCTTGCATCGTGCATGTTTGCATGTGTTTCGGTTGTCTCATTTCCATCATATGGCCACTGATGTGGGTGTTGCTGACGTCCACTCATATTGGTGTAAGTCCATCTTGCATTGAGCATGCCAGTTAGTTCATGTTGTTGCATGTTTGGTCTTTGCATTGCGTATGCTAGGTTGTTAGGTGCATTGTACATGCCATGTCATTCCTCGCATCGTGCATGCTAGGTTGTTAGTTGCATTGAGTATGCCTTAGTTCATGAGCGTTGTGAATGTCATGTAGTTCATAGCATTTGTGCAAGCTAGTCGCGTTTGCATCACTTAGTCGCATCGCATTAGGGTTGCATGATAGTTTTGCATTGGTGCATGCCATCTCATTGCATTATGTTTGGGATAAGAATTAGCCCAAACATGGGAAACGAGGGACGTTTCGTACTCAAAGTGACAAAACGTGTCTCAATTCCCGGTCGCCGACACTTCGGATTAACCATGATGGAGTCTAAGCCTTGTTGTGTTTATACTTGTATTCATTCCATTGAGTCGTGCAATTCGACTTCTCGGCCATCATGCATCGAGATGCGTAATTGGTGGCACGAGGATCGAGGACTACACTCCCTTGAGCTTGTGCAAGGACGGGGAGAGTGGTCTTGCACACATATGTTGAAAATACCTTGCTTTCTCTCCCTCTTGCCTTTGTTGCAGAAAAACCAGGATCCAGGGGCAGAAAGTGGTCGGCCGACCAGGTTTTCTGGCAGGCCGACCACCTTTTTTTGGTTTCCACCACAAAGGGTGGTCGGCCAGTGTCTCCCAAGCCAATACCTGGTCGGCAGCCTTCCCAAGGTGGGGTTTCAGCCTTCTGGAGCTTTGTGCAAGTTTCTAAAATCAGTTGCAAACAAAGGCGAGACGAAGCATCATGGAATTTCTCGACGAGGCGACTCGAGCATGCATGCATCCATTGTCATCCAAAACAGTGCCGAGGCAATCCATTCTACATAGTTTGTATGCTAGTTTATTGCTTACTTACTTGATTTGTTAATTAGCTAGAATTGTGTAATAATTAACTATGAGTTATTATCCATTTTGGTTGTGTAATAATTATTCGGACCCTCCGAGCGAGGGCACAATTGTAATAAGTGTGCGTGTGTGTGATGTATGTCTTCCAACCCCACGTCTTTTTCTCTTTTATTTACCAACTTATGATGGTTAGTTTAGGGCATGTTTCAATTAGCATACTTATGATAGCATGTTTGCATTCATTCATCTGTCTTGCATGCACCGGGCTCGGCGCATCATACTAATTGCATTGTATTTCAATTCCGAGTTGAATATGTGTTAGTTGTAGCATTTCACATGCCATCTGTAGAATAGTCGAGCCTATTTTAGTTGCATTTTGCATGTGTCGCATTAGGCATTTCTGTATAGCTAGGATCATGCATGGATTTCTAACATAGCTTTTGTTTTGGCTTGGAGTACTCGGTAAGTTTTATGCTTTAGCATCCTTGCATGCGTGTGAGTGACTGCCATAATAGCATGCTTACCATGAGGCTAACTGCTTATGTGATATAACTACCTGAATGCCTGTGGGTGAAGGTTGGATTATCTGAAGCCCACCTGAGGGTGGCAAAATCTGCATTTTAAGCTTACTTGCGAGTAGCAAACCGCTTTCAAAAATAAACATGAAATGTTTCGTTCCAATTCAGGCGATCCAGTCTATACTTGTATGTTGTGCGCGTCACGTAGTAAATCTAGGCTAATAACCAGAATAAGAATGCATATTGTTTTCAAAACTCAATAGCATGAGCCGAGGCAACTTTGGTGATGATGGACACGTGGCCTTAGGCAAACGAGTCAGGGTTTCCTAAATTTCCCAAAATAAAATATTTAGGTGGCGACTCTGTATCTGGCAAAGCAGTCCATGTTTGGTACTTCTTTCAAAAAAAAAATCTGTTTTCAAAAACGATTTGCCGGATTTGGACTCTTTGGTGATTTATCAATCTCACATTGCACATTGTGAGATCAGATTAAGAACCGTGACAACATTGAGCCCGAACTGTAGTGAGCCCAATGAACAGAACGGGATTTCCCTCCTGGGGCGTTCGGGGACGTCTACAGTTTCTGGTGACTCTGTTGGGGAGTTAGAGAACTTGACTCGAACTCATGATATCTGGTTTTGACTACGCTTATGTGTTTCTTTGCATTGCATGTGCATTGGTGTGCCTAGGACACCGTGTTTGCCGTATGCTATTCCTGAACAGTTTACCGGAGGCTCGCTTCGAGAAGCGTGCCATAAGGCTGATCGGTTGCGGGCTCTGCTACGACGGGAACACAAACCCCGATTTTACCGGGGCACCCTTTTTTGACCATTTGACCTAGTGCATATCGGAATCTATAGTGACCATTCCAAAGCTAGGACAGGTTTCTTGCCCGATTATAGGTTGTTTGAAATCGCTGTGTGCATAGTGAAACCTTAGCTCCTGACAAAATAGGATAGGGAAACCCTACCTCAATATAGGGGTGTTTTGGCTCTCACTTGCTTGTTATGTGCTTTTAGAGTGCATCTCTACAGGAATGCATGTATCAGTTTGCGAGTTTGGGACATCAGGCCTGCGAGCACCGGTTCAGTATTTTGGGAATCAGTTATCTGCGGGTATCAGATTCATTTTTAGGGGCAGTGATTTGGGGATAATGATCAGTGTTTGAGAATCATATTTTCAGCTTATCGACTGTGTGTTGTGATGCCCGACTGTGTGTCGTGTATTTATTTTAAGCCATTATGCTGTCCATTTGTTTGGTTGTTTATTTCCTTATTATTGCTTTATTTATCTTTTTGCTAGGTAGTTTAGCACAATTGCTTCAGACCAAGCATATATTCCCCAAGCACTCTGGACAAGAGGTCGCCGGCTCAATCGATCTGAGGATTTGGTCAACGGACAACCAGTGTTCCACTCTCTACCCCCAGTTATCAGACGGAGGTCGAGGAAACATAGTGTATCCGAGCAAAGATTGCTAGATCAGTGGACTTTGAACAGTCAAGTTGAGCTTCCCGAGGCTACTCCAGAGTTAGACCTACCGGTAGTTCAGATAGATCAGGGCAGTATGGCAGGAACAACAGGAGTTGAGGAAATGATGTGTCAGATGCAGGAGACCATGAGAGCCATGCAACAGGACACTGTTCATCGAGATGAATTTGCCAAACAACAGGCCGAGATCATGGCCCAGCAGGCAGAGTTAATTGCCAGGTTGCAACAACAAACCGGAGCATCTGCTTCGCACGAAGCTCCTCCCCCACAAGGAATTCCGCCACCAGGGGAGGTGCCAAATGTCCAAAGAGAGACGGACATTCCGACAGGGTTGGCTCCGCCCCCGATTCTACCTCAATTATCCAAGGCACCTACGCCTATCAATCAACTGGACTCTCCCTTCGAGTTCCAGGTCGACCCTATCATGTTGAAACTGAGCAAGCTTGAGAAGTTGTTCAAGAAATCCCAAGGGGTGGAGTCTATCCCGGACTTTGAGGACGGGTACACTGACGTGGCTGTAACGCTGCCAGATAGGTTCAAAATGCCACAAATCGACCGCTTTGACGGATCTGGGGATCCCATGGTGCATCTCCGGTTGTTCTCGGATATACTACGGCCGATGGGCCTCACCAGACCGCAGAAGCTTTCATTATTCGGCCGGACCCTGTCGGGTGTGGCCACTATCTGGTATGCAAAATTAGAAGACGATGTTAAGCAAAACTGGGATGAGATAGCCGAGGCTTTCATTGCACAGTACTTCTATAATACGCAAATCAAGATTACAACCCGTGATCTTGAGACAACAAGGCAGGAGCCTAAGGAGAGTTTTTCGGAGTTCGTAGCCAGGTGGAGGGCGAAGGGCTCAATGATGACCCTAAGGCCTACCGATAAAGATCAAATCCGGATGATTGTGCGCAATCTCCAGCCTAAGCTGATACAGAAAATGATTGTGCTCCCCTTCCCTACCTTTTCAGATCTGCACGAGATGGGAGTATAGATTGAGGATGCCTTGAAACAGGGCTTGATTGATAATGACAGAGAGCAACCCAGAAGAACCTTCAATCTCAACAACAATACAGGCACCAGCAATGCCGCAAATGCTAGAGCTTCAGAAGTAAGCATGGTCACCACCATTCCCCCTCCAAGACCCATGGCAGCTACACCTTTCTCCGGCGCGTCCGGAAGCAACACACAAACCACCAAATACCAACCTCGAGGCCAAAGAACCTTCACCCCATTATATATGCCCCTGTCCAAGGCTCTAGGGGTATTAATTAGGAAAGGGCATTTAAAGCCCCTAGAGCTGAGGCCATTGCCAAATCCACTCCTTCCCAGTCATAACCCAGCAAAATACTACGCATATCACCAACAACATGGTCACGACACTGACCAATGTTTTAGATTGCGCCACGAGATTCAGGATCTCGTTGACAAGCAGGTGATTGTGCCTCCAGAAAAACCTAATGTCACAACAAACCCTCTCCCACCGCACAACCAAGCTCCACCCCCCAAACGTATCAACTTTATCCAGACTGGGGTCGTGTCTTACGATCTTAGCATATATATTACCCCGTCCCACCTACCCAAGCCGGAGGTGCTCCTTCCTGACTGCACTGACTTGTGCATGTTATATATCTCCAGAACCCAACCTGAACCAATGGTGGTGACTGGCGAAGACAGAACATGAGAGATTTCAAGGCAGAATGGGATTGTTGAGTCAGAATCTGAGGAATCTGGGAGTTTTGTTGAAGAGGTATACAGTCCGAGTGACTACATTCTATCAGTAGGCCAGGTTGGGCCAAATGTGAAATTGCCCGCAGGGGTGGAGCTTTGTGTGATACAGGGGGATGTATTTGGTCAGAGGATAGATGACTTGGCATCTGTGGAGGAGGATTTTGCTAACCTCCAATTTTTCAATGAACAAGATCCAGAGGGCATGGTAGTCAACTGGTCAGATTTTGAGGAGTCAGCAGAGGTCACCGGGTGGCTTGATGACCTACCAGATGTTGTCGACGAAACTCAGTTGGGACAGGACCCGGCAGGGGCAAGAACATCAATTGTGGCCGGAAGGGCCGAAAATCAGAATGCATCCCCGGAGAGCGCCGGTGCTAAGAATTTCGCTCAGGATCTGAGCATTTTGAATACAAGAATTATTGAACAATCAGCTATACTGACGCAGTTAGAACAAGAAAGATTTGGAGATTCTGAGAGAATCAGGAAAGCTAAAGCCCTTGTGGGAACTGAAAGTGCCGTGTGCACGGGTACAGAGAATGCTGCGAGCATGTGGACAGAAAGTACTGTGGGTATAATTTTACCGGAGCCGGACAGGTGTCTGTTGGCTGCCAATGGAATGTGGTGGGAGGACGATGATCTATGTCTTGCCCACATGGATGAGGATTGGGGAGCAACCAACCAGACGATACCTGGTACATCAGCGAAGTCGATCATATGACTAGAAGCGGGCGGTATTTGAAGCCCCCACATCTGGATCAGCCAGAGGCATCTGGGAAAGATAAGGAGACGGAGAAATAGAAAGAGAAGCAACTCGAAGAAGAGGCTGTACTGAAGCAGTTGAAAAAGATACAAGCAGACATCTCCATTTGGGGACTGCTTATGGCATCGTGAGTGCATCGACAAGCTGTCTTATCGGCCATGGACAAGGCCAAGCTCTCAATAGACACCACGCCCGAACAGCTAGTGGGCTTAGTTTTTCCGGGAGGGGTTACCCCGATGTTGACTTTCTCCGACAAAGAATTGCCACCTGAGGGTGCGAACCATAACAAGCCACTCTACATCTCTGTGGAGTGCAGAAACAAATGGACACCCGTGGTGCTCGTCGACACAGGGTCCATTGTGTGCCCGGCAAGAACTGCATATGCAATTGGTTTAAAGACCGCAGACTTTGTGCCGATAGCCCAAGTAATTCGGGCATATGATAACACAAGTCGGGAAGTAATGGGGACAGTGAAAATTCAGACCAAGGTTGGGCCGGGACAGCATGAGGTAGACTTTTATGTCTTAGAAGTTCCTGCGACCTTCAATCTACTTTTGGGACGGCCGTGGTTGCACCAAGTAAAGGCAGTTTCGTCCACCTTGCATCAGATGGTGAAATACCCCCATGGGAAAGGAGTAGCCATCGTTTTTGGGAATTCATCGATCCATCGACCGCCGGAGGAGTCTACACCAGTACTGGAAATTGAACACGGTATGGAGGATGTGTTCTTATCTGGTTTCACTCTGGCTAAGGCTCAGGTCGTGCAGAAGATTTTGGCTATTAATGAGGGGGTGTATGTCAGTGCTCAATCAGTATACGTCATGAACAAGCTTCAACACATCCCCGAGATGGGATTGGGAAAGAGCGGCCGGAAGGGCGTTGCAGCGTTGGCCGAAGTGCCACACAACCCACACACCTTTGGCTTGGGTTATTTGCCCACCAAAGAGGATTGGATAAGGAAAGGTAAGGAGATGGCTGGGAGAGCCAGAGCGAAAAAGGTAGGGAAGCCATATGAGTTAATGCACCGGCCTATCCAGGGTACCCTAAACGGACGCTTTGTCCGGGAGGGGGAGGACTTTCCATTCTGCGGCTTCTCGGAACCATGGTTGAACGCGAAGAGGAAGCGCGTGCCCGGGTTTGAGATTTTCTTTGACCTGCAGTTATCTGGGGATGACGTTGCCGAAGAGCAGACAGACCCATTAGGTGAGGCTGAGCAGAGCAAGAAAGTGGAGTCTGAGGACGCCAAAAATGAAATGGGGGTAGCGCTGGCGTGTTTACTTTCAGATCCTCCGATCGAACAGAAGTGCTTGGGGGATAACTTCTTGGTATGGGTGATCGGGAATGAAACGGTTGCGGGCCTACCAGCAAACATTTTGGATGCATCTATCGCACTCTCTCTCATTTGGCAGTATGAAGAGGGATTTTTGTCAAGCAGCACCGGGTCAAGTAGTGAGCCGGAATCTGATTCCACCGAGTCTGTTGAGTCAGAATCAGGTTCTAGTTCGACTGAGTCTAAGTCTGATATTCCAGGGGGTGATAACTTGGATACCATAGTCCTGTCCAGGTCGTCTTTTTCTTTCTCTTTTGAGTCTGTTGTAACCGAAGAATCGGACGATTTGGATGTGCTTAATGAGAATGATGTGGTTGTGGTTTCTGAGTACTTTTCTGTGCCCTTGACTTATTGCATTAACTCAGACTTTCAAAATTTTGATGAAAACGACAAGGAAGAAATTCCTCCGATTTTGCAATGCTTAATTGAACAAGAGCAGGAAAGATTTGTTAAACCCTTAATGGATGAAATCACTACTCTGAATATTGGTACTGAGGAGGACCCGCGGCTGGTCCAGATCGGGTCCACGTTGTCTTCGGAGGAACGCGAGCGCTTAGTCGCTTTATTAAAAGATTTCAAAGACGTTTTCGCGTGGTCCTACGAAGACATGCCTGGGATCGATCCTGAGATTGTACAGCACCGGATCCCCCTTGACCCCGAGGCCCGACCTATCAAGCAGAAACTCAGAAGGATCTGCCCAGATTGGGCTCTCAAGATCAAAGAAGAGGTCACCAAGCAAATCGATGCAGGCTTCCTGCTGGTTTCCGAATACCCGACTTGGTTGGCCAACATCGTTCCAGTGTCGAAAAAGGACGAAAGAATTAGAGTCTGTGTGGACTTCAGGGATTTGAATAAGGCTAGTCCGAAGGACGACTTTCCCCTGCCACATTGATAAGTTGGTGGACTTCACTGCAGGCCATGCATTGTTCTCCTTCATGGATGGGTTTTCCCGGTATAACCAGATTCTGATGGCGCCTGAGGACAAAGAGAAAACTACATTTAATACGCCTTGGGGTATCTACTACTATCAGGTGATGCCGTTTAGGCTAAAGAATGCCGACATGATCCACAAAGAGGTTGAGGTGTATGTGGACGACATGATTGTCAAGTCCAAAGAAAGAGAGGGCCACTACACCGCCTTGCAAAAGTTCTTTCAAAGGATCAGAGAATTCTAGTTGCGGCTGAATCCTCAGAAGTGTACGTTTGGTGTTACAGCAGGAAAAATGCTAGGGTTTCTGATTACACAGAGAGGTATTGAAGTCGACCTTTCCAAAATCAAGGCCATCTTAGAAATGCCACCACCAAGGACTGAAAAGGAGGTGCGAGGCTTTCTGGGTAAAGTGCAATTCATAAGACGGTTTATCTCAAAATTAACTTTGACTTGTGAACCACTTTTTAGCCTCCTGAAGAAAGGAAAGAAATTCCAATGGGACGGCCGATGCCAAGCTGCTTTTGAACAGATCAAGGAATACTTACAGAATCCGCCCGTGTTGTCACCGCCGGAGCCGGGGAGACCGTTGATATTGTACCTTTCAGTAACTGAGACTACAATGGGTTGCATGCTCGCGCAAGAATCAGAGGACAAAGTGGAGAGAGCCATCTATTATCTGAGCAAAAAGATGCTAGAGTATGAAACCCGCTACGCACCGTTGGAAAAAGGCTTGCTTAGCCTTGGTATGGGCTACCAGGAAGCTGCGGCACTACCTGTTAGCTCACTCCGTAATGTTGGTTTCAAGATTAGATCCCATCAAATATCTCTTTGAGAAACCAGCACTTACAGGTAGGCTGGCTCGTTGGTTGCTGTTGCTTTTTGAATTCGATTTGAAATATGTGACGCGCATGTTAGTCAAGGGAAGAGCAGTAGCAGAATTCTTAGCCGATCATCCCGTGGAAGGAGGTGAAGCAGTTGAGTATTTATTCCCAGATGAGGCCATTTTGCATATCGAAGACGAAACTTGGATGATGTACTTTGACGGAGCATCAAACCAATACGGGTATGGGATAGGGGTGTTGTTGATAGCACCCGACAATTCCCGTATCCCTTTAGCATTTAAACTCTGATTCAAAGTCTCAAACAACGAAGCAGAGTACGAAGCATGCATTGCTGGTTTAGAAGCAGCCCTGGAACCAGGGGCAAGATGGTTGGACGTCATTGGGGACTCAAACCTTGTTGTATCCCAAGCTAAGGGAGATTGGAAAGTCAAAGAGGAAAAGATGATAATGTACCACCAAACCTTGGACCTGTTGATTCCTCGGTTTGAGAAGCTAAACTTCACTCATCTACTAAGAGAAAACAACAGGTTCGCAGATTCACTAGCAACTCTATCTTCCATGATAGACATCCCGTTTGGAGTCCGGATGCGTCCAGTCATTATTGACCAGAAATTTGTGCCGGCTTACGAGTCAATTGCTGCTATAGATGAGGTTCAAGATGAGAACCCTTGGTATTACGATATTTGGAATTTCTTGGAGAAGGAAGCATATCCACTAGGGGTAAATGCCAAGGATAAAAGGGCAATCAGAAGAATGGCCGTTCAGTTCATCATCTGGGGAGGTAAATTCTACAAGAGAGGTCATCTGGGAATGCATAAGCTGTGTGTTGAAGCTGAAGAATCAAAACGCTTGATGGAGGCCATCCATGGAGGGGAATGTGGTGCGCATATGAATGGGGTAGTGCTAGCGCGAAAGATCCTCAGACAAGGTTATTATTGGTCCACCATGGAGGAGGATTGTATCCGCTTTGTTCGGCGATGCCACAAGTGTCAGATCCATGCAAACCGCATGAACATTCCGCCGTCGAAGCTGTACAATATGACTTCGCCATGGCCATTTTCAGTTTGGGGAATCGATGTGATCGGGGCTGTCACTCCAAAAAGGTCGAATGGGCATGAGTTCATCCTAGTTGCGATAGATTATTTCATGAAGTGGGTTGAGGCCCAATCTTATGCGGTGTTGAAGGCGTTGCATGTTGCAAAGTTTATCAGAAACAACATCATCTGTCGTTATGGGGTCCCAAATGAGGTCATTTCAGATAATGGTTCCCACTTCAAGAAGGAAGTGATTGACTTGTTGGAAAAATACAACGTGACTTTTCATAAGTCATCCACATACCGGCCGCAAACCAATAGAGCGGTTGAGGCCGCCAACAAGAACATCAAGCACATACTACAGAAGATGGTGGAAACATACCGGGATTGGCCAGATAAGCTGCCGTTTGCTCTGTGGGGTTACTGGACGTCAATTCAAACTTCTACTGGGGCGACTCCATATTCATTGGTTTATGGGATGGAGGCCGTTCTTCCTATTGAAATTGAGGTTCCGTCTTTGCGTGTACTGGCTGAGTGTCAGATAGTCGAAGCAGGTTGGCAGCAGAGCAGATTTGAGGAACTCATGCTCTTTGATGAAAGAAGACTGAAAGCACTGTACCATGTTCAAGGTTATCAGTACAAAATTGCCCAGGATTTCAACAAGAAGGTTAAGTCCAGGAATCTAAAAGAAGGAGATTTGGTGCTCAATGACAACCGAGCTCCCATTCATGACCCCAGGGGCAAGTTCAGACCCAATTGGACTGGTCCCTACATCATTAAGTCTATCTGGTTAGGTGGAGCTGTGGTTCTGATGGACCTAGATGGCCTAAAGTTCTCACAACCGATCAGCATGGACAAGTTGAAGAAATATTACCCCTAAGAGGCTCGCTAGGCCGAAAACCCGAGAGGGCAACCTAGGCAAAAGTCCGAGCACAAAAAATTTGAAATTATAAAAACTGAGCTCGCAAGGTTGAAAACCCGCAAAGGGCAGCCTTGGCAAAAGTTAGAGCGTAAAAGGAGAGTGAAAATACTCGAGTGAACCCGAGCCTGAACTACGTAAGGCTTGATTCCCATCTTTGGGATACATAGGCAACTTTATCCTGAAGTTCAGCCATAAACTTTTTCCCGATCAACTTTGTCCATTCGATCATCTCGGCCATCTTTGTCTGTTCAGCATTCAAGAGTTCAGTTATGATCTCCGGTGCAGTGCTTTTCAGACTAGGGGCAACTTTTCGTTGCTGTGTAGTGCCGCGGTACTATTCAGACTAGGGGCAACTTTCCAGTTGCTAGGATCCGAGGTTGTGCATCTCAGTGACAGATTTCAGGCGTGTCCAGTTCTGATCCATATCGAAAATGGTTTCAAAAAGTTTTAATAAAAGTTGACTCTGTTCAAAATTAATCTTTTTACAAGTTAGACCATTTTTGGACCGAAGCGGAAAATTTTCAATACCCACAACCTTCAATTTCATTGATTTCAATACAGAGTTCTCCTGCTCTTGCATACAAATTGAAGTTTCTTTTTATTACATTCGTAAAGAAAACTTGAAAGTACTAATAAAGCAATAAACCTGGGGCATAGATAAGTCAGGTGTTCGCGCTCCCTTCCAGAGCCGGTCGAAGTCTCTGATGCCAAAGTGGGCCCTTCCTGTGCCTCTTCGTTAAGCCAATCCAAGCACTCATCAGACAAGGTGCAACTGAAAGTGGGAGCGGGGGCCAGGAGCTCTCTAGTCCTCCATGCTGTGGCATACCGGGCAAGCTGTGCGTCTCGGGCTGGGAATGCAGCAGGG
>NW_021025918.1:902693-917472 GCF_004153795.1 Camellia sinensis
GGTAGTTCTTTTAATCGCGTCTCAGTTGTCGGGAAGCATGGCAATTACTCTCCCATTCTGCATTAAAACACATCCCAAACCCTTATGAGAAGCATCACTAATACAGTAAACCATCCGTACCTGAAGGTAAGGTCAGAACAGGTGCAGTCACTAATCGAGTTTCAACTCCTGAAAAGCAGATTCTCTTTTGGTCAGTCCAGTCAAATGATATCCCCTTCTGAGTCAGTTGAGTCAACGGTAAAGCGATTTTGGAGAAATCTTCTGACAAATCTATTTAATATCCAGCCAAACCCAAAAAGCTTCGGACTTTCAGTCACGTTTGTCGGTCTAGGCCAGTTCACTACAGCTTCAATTTTCTGCGGATCAACAGAAATTCCATCTTTGCTAACAACATGCCCCAAAAACATAACATGGTCAAGCCAAAAATTCACATTTAGACAGTTTAGCATACAGTTTCTGTTCTCTTAAGGTTTGTAGGGCAAGTCTCAGATGATGTTCATGTTTCTTCTATATTCTTGGAGTAAATCAATATGTCATCAATAAATACAACAATAAAATTGTCAAGGTATGGTTTAAAAATTCTGTTCATGAGGTCCATAAATGCAGCTGGTGCGTTCGTGACTCCGAAAGGCATAACTAAAAATTCGTAATGTCAAAAGCAGTTTTATTAATGTCATCTGATTTAACTTTCAACTGATGGTATCCAGATCTGAGATCAATCTTCGAAATACTTTAGCACCCTGTAAGTAACTGATCAAACAGGTCATCAATACGCGGTAATGGGTATTTGTTCTTTACAGTTACCTTATTCAGTTCGCGGTAGTCAATGCACAGTCTCAGTGAGCCGTCTTTCTTCTTTACAAACAAAACAGGCGCACCCCATGGTGAGGTACTGGGTCTGATGAACTTTTTGTCTAACAGTTCTTGCAGTTGCACTTTCAGTTCTTTCAATTCAGTTGGAGCCATTCGGTACGGAGCTTTAGAAACCGGCTGTGTTCCGGGGACCACATCAATAGTAAACTCAATCTCCCTGTCAATCAAATCTCCTGGCAAATTGTCTGGAAAGACATCTGGGAATTCTCTGACTATAGGAATACAGTTCACATTAGCATTATCATCAGTAGATACAGTCAGTACAGAACACAGATATCCCTTATAGCCCTTTCTAATCAGTTTAATAGCTTTCACAGATGAAATCAGATACGGGGGAGGTACTACTCCAACCCCATTAAACACAAATTCAGGCAAACCAGGTGGACGGAAAACTACTTGTTTCGTTACACAGTCTATGCTGGCATGATATTTCGTTAACCAGTCCATCCCCAATATAACATCAAAATGATCAATATTCAATGGCAGTAAGTCAATAAACAGATGTGCATCTCCAACAATGATTTCACAAGCAGGGTACATGTATGCACAGGTCATAGATCCCCTAACGGGTGATGATACAGCTAACAGATAATTCATAGGTTCTAAAGGTCTATTCAATTTTCGAGAAAAGGCATGCGACACATAAGAATGCGTAGACCCCGAATCAATCAGTACATAAGCATTTTGAGTACAAATAGAGAGAATACCTGACACAACGGTCTCGGTATTCTGGACGTCTCCCGGTACTAGGGCGAACACTCGGCCCTGCCTCATAGGCTCTTTCTCGGTAGCTTTGGGGTTCGGTTTTGGTGTAACAGTTGATGCCGCTACGCTTGGTGTAGCTTTACTACTAGCTTGTGGAGTAGAGGGGCAGTCTTTAACCATGTGGCCCACCTTGCCACACCTGTAACAGGCTCCTGATATCTTGTAACAGACTCCTCTGTGATTTTTACCACATTCAGAACAGGGCAGTATTGTACGGTTTCCTTGACTAGACGTAGTCGTTGACCCCGTATTCTGTTTCTTGTTCAATGGACTATGCTTGCCTTTCTTAAACTTGAAACTCTGCCTTTTACCCCGCCATTCAGACAATGGTGTTTCAGTTTTCAGTGCTTCAATGTTCGATTCAGCCATCAAGGCTCGGTCAAGGGCATTCACATAGTTCGATAGTTTCAGAACATTTATTCGGTCAAGAATTGCAACATTAAGGCCGCCTTCAAATTTCCTGGCCTTCTTATACTCGGTATCCACCATATGCGGTGCATATCTAGCAAGCTCGGTGAATTTCGTCTCATATTCCGCCACAGACATTGCTCCTTGTCTCAGCTGTTCAAACTCAGTTACTTTCCTATCCCTAACACACTGAGGGAAGTATTTTTCAAAGAAGGCTCCCTTGAATTGTGCCCAAGTCAGAACGGTATTTTCATCACGGATGAGCATCCACCACCTTCTAGCTTCTTCTTGCAATGTGAAGGTGGCCAACAGTACCTTATGTGCTTCAGAGCACGGAAAAACCTCAAATAATTTTTCGGTTTCCAGAACCCAAGCTTCAGCTTTTAACGGTTCAAGGCCTCCCTGAAAGGATGGCGGTTTCATTTTGCTGAACTTCTGGGTCAGAGCAATTATATCCCCAACATTAGCATTCACATTCACATTTTGTTCCGGCACAACCGGAGGAGGAGGTGGGGGCTGTTGATTCAGTTGTTGGTCCATTCTTGCAGTTATCAGTTCCATCATGTGTTCTAGTCTGGCCATTCTGGCCTCAGAGGATGAGGTTTCAGTTTCGTTTGCAGTGTTTGCATTATCCATTTCACTATAAGCAGTTATAACAGTTTTAAACATAGGTAGTCATTTGTTTAACAGTTTACCACATTAGCATACATTCAGTCAGTCATATCACACACTTATCATGCTCATAAGATGCCCTAATTACTTTTCTAGGACACCCTATAGCTCATTTGGACACGTGTGTGCGGTATAACTCGTGATTAAGTATCGCTCTGATACCACTCTGTCATGACCCAAACCCGGCCCTATGGGTTTAGCACCGTAACCGGCCGGTAATCCGAGATTACCGAAGGCCTGCTTAACAGTAACACAGTAAAACAGAGTTCAGGGCCCGGCGGAAGCCAATACAGTAAATAAATAATGTCCATTGAGCTGTGACAGTCTGTATGCCAAAAAGATTTTTCATGCATTCATATAATCACAACAGTACAGGCTATACAAGCATTTACAGACATTCAGTACAGGGATCTAATCCCTTGATAATAGTACAGTACAGTGGATAACAGTCTATACAGTAATATAAAGCAGTAACAGGGACCAGCGGGGGAAAAAGACACCCCAAGCCATAGCATGGCGAACTCGGAACCTCGCAGTGAGGCACGGTAGTTGGCTTAACAAAACTGGAATAACCCTGACCCCTCTAGCTTTGATCCGGTGCCTGTACACCTACATATATATATGAGCAGTGAGCTAAAGCCCAGTGAATAACATAAAGCGTAAAGGGGTTTAGAATGAATGTCCTTACAGTAATGAAAACAGTTCATTAAGAGTTGTAAATGATTTTAAATCACAGGCATTGCATATGCACTTCATAATTATATCTTTGTTAAGATTCATATATTGTGATGGATTGTTTCTACTGGGTTTTGGATCGCCCGATTTGGGAAAATCATTTTCGGGTGTTGGTGATATGCCTCTGCCAAGGCAATAGCTTGGGAACATATCTTTACACAATTGTTACTCACAGAGTTCTGGGCTACAGTAGGCTAGAGCGTCTCCTCGAAATGCCAACCCTATACAGTTAACAGATTGAACACACTCTAAGTTTCACAGTTGGGAAATATCATAACTTAATCCCTAATTTGCCTCGGTGTGTTCTACATCTATATCCTCAATAAGATGTCTTAAACTAGGTCTAAGAATGCCTAGAATGAGATGAGGATGCAAAGACGCACTTTTAAAAGCAGTTTCAGATTTTTCAGAAAACAGAGTCCCGCTCGAGCGTAGGTAACTCCGCTCGAGCGGACATGCAGACAAAGGTACCCGCTCGAGCGTGCTGCAAAAACAGTCAAAAGTGCTGGATGGGTGGAATCTCCGCTCGACGGATGCTCGACGCCCGCTTGAGCTTGAGACACATGATTCCGCTCGAGCGCCCAATTCTCCGCTCGAGCGGACTGTAAAACAGTGCAGAGATGCTGGATGCTCGAATTCCACGCTCGAGCGTCTCTATCTCCGCTCGAGCGGGAGTGCAAAATATGGAAATCCCAGATTGCACCTCCAAGCTCCAACTCCAGTTCAGAAGCATCAAAACCGATCCTCTTGGGCTAATTTCCATAAAAAAATTTGTAAACACATAGAATGACATGGTTCAAAACTCAATTTGAGAAATCAAAGCCCAAGGGTGTTTAATTCAAACCCAATTTCAAATCAATTTCAAGAACAAGATGAACATGCAAACATGCATGAATTCAAACCAATTTAAAGCTTCAATTTGATGCTCTAAAGAGCCAATTGTTTCCAAAACATGATGAAATCATGGCCTACACTCAAAACATGGACATGCATGCAACAATTTGCCATGAACTTAACTCAAAATCCAACAATTCAAACATGCATGCATGAAATGAGCTCTATATCAACATGTATGAACTAAAACATGACTTAGCTCTACAATTAGACATGGGCCATGCAAGAATCAACTTAAAGACAAAATCAAAAGATGAAATTCATACCTAGGTTCCTTCAATGCAAGCCTAGAGGTTCAAATTAACAATCTACACTTCAATTAGCAAGCAATCCTCCAAGTTCCAAGCAATTCACAAGGTATAACTCAATTTCTCTCCCTCTCCCTCTCTTGGTCGGTTAAGCACAAGAAATGAGCTGATGAAATGTTTTGATTGGAGTGTATACAAGGCTCAACATGTGTGAAGTAGTGGTCCACTTAGTGGCAAGTTTGGTAAATAAGTCAAAGTTTGCAATATAACAATATTTAATCTAATTCAGTCATACCTAATCACATTTCTAATAAATATACCATTAAATCACATAATTTCCAATGATCCCAAAACATCAATCTATTTTCGATTCGGCCGCCGATAAGGCCTTCAACTTACAGTCTAAACATATAAACATGAACAGATAATCATATAGTCAAACAGATAGAATGCAATTTAACTAACATATACTCAATCATTTCGGTTTCCAATTTCAGTCAGCAGTTCCGTAGTTTATTCAGTTCAATTATCAGTCATAATCAGTCTCGGTTAACAGTAATTAGCAGTTAATCAGTCATTAATCGGTAAACAGTATGAGGGTTGTTACAATCGAGTTGTTGTTAAGTCTTGCTTATCAAGTTGTCATTTTGTCTATCGAGTTGTTGTTTTGTTTATCGAGTCATTGTTTTGTTTATCGAGTTGTTAAGCTTTGTCGAGTTGGCGAGTTTTGTGTATCGAGTTGTTACTTTTTGTTTGATCAACATTGTTATGTCTTGCTTATCGAGTTGTAAACTTGCTAAGGTTTCGTTGTTTCTTAGTAAGTTAAGTTGTTTAGTTTGTTGTGTCAGTTCATTACCTGACTCGGCAATTTTCAGTGCACAATTCCATTCAATCTCATTTTCGTGCAAAATAATGTGATGCAATGCAAGAACATAAAATACAATACTTTTACAAAGAGCTGTTTCATTCCATCATGCTTCCTTTGTTACAACATTTTACAACAAGGGTACAAGTTTTACAAAAAATGAAACTGCCTAATGATGTACAATGTGCTACAACTACTAGTAAAAGAGGCAAATAAAGCAGGGAACAACTACATCAGTGCTATCAACTGAAGGAATAAGAGGCCATTTTTGTCCTCTTCTGCAGAACAGCCTCTGCACCATCATCGTCATCTGAATCGGGGCTGTCATCCTCGGAACCCTCCTCGGCCTCATCTCCACTACCGGAACCGGAACCAGAGCCCCCCTCTCTGTCAGTGGATGTCTCTAACTGGGGATGTGCATCCCCCTGCTCCTCGCTGGACTCCTCCTCCACAACAGGTGCTCTGCGTCTGCCTCGACCACGAGTCGAACCCCTTCTCCCATCTCCCCGGGAAGGCCCGACCTGTGGCTCAATATATAACGAAGGCATCTGAAAAGAAAGAGTGCAATTTGAATACATCAGCCAAAATATGTATATCAGATGCACAGACAAGAAAGCAACATAGAGTGGATGTATGCAGATATAGTACATGAATGTGGTGTGTGTCAGATGTGCTCTACGCATACAGTCAATCAATGCAGTGAAATGTTCAAGATCAGCATGTCATCAGAAGTATGATAAACGCAAGAAAACTAAAGAGTACCAGGACACCGAGGATGGACAACTGTGCCTCCCTCCGCAAGACCATGCCCTCAAGAGAGGCCACCAATGTGAGCATCCCCTCCATGTACGCTCTGGGTGGCTACAGATACAAGCTCAAAATCATCAATGAATAAATGAGTGCCTAAGTATCCGAGTGATAAATGAAAAGCAGTGGAGCATACCGGTGGTGAGTCAGGATCATTGACGTATCGGTGATCAGGCGTAGGAGGCTCTATCGGAATCGGATAGGAAGTCCCGTATCGCCATCCTGTCAACTCGGTTGGGATATCTGGCCATCTGGCATGATGATAAGTCGGGGGAATCGGGAGGACCAGTCCAGCCCCACCTCTCGATGTGCCGGCTCTGCTGGTCGAAGGAATATCTGCAGCCCGGGGTTGGCTCGATGATGGCATGCCAGTAGGCTTCCTCGTGGGAGTACGAACACCTGTTAACAGGGGCATCAAGTATGTATGACGGTAGGTCGCATAGTCCCCCTCCTCTAAATGTAGCAATACGTCTGTACCCAACATGGCACTAATGACATCCTGGGGAGTGAGCCCCTCAGTAGACAGCATATCGACCGGAGGTGCTGAGGGGATATCCTGATGACGGTAGCCCATCGTCTGGCGCATGAAGCGTTTCTCCAGAAACCAGGCCCTACCAGTTGGCCCCTTAAATAAGATCCTGTACTGGGAAGCGGCCCATCTCCCGGCATACTGAAATCGGGTGTTTCCACCCAAGGGCACCCAGGGCTGCCATGTGATCTGCGGATAACCAATGCATAAGCTGATTAGAAATTGTAAGTGTGCAAGATGAATCAAAGATGAAAACACAGAGGATTGAGAGTTCTGAATTACCTCTGTCGGCCGCACTTTGTTGAAAAACTGCCGTAAGTAGGGCAGAGTCTCCCGAGCTCTCGGCCGATACTGGCCCTCAAACACGAGCGAGTAAAGGATCATAAGAGGCACCTCCACCTCAGGCTCCGGGGCTAGTGTGGGAAAGTATGCGAAAACCCATAGCTGTGGAAAATAGGGCAACAGCCATCAGAATACAGAATGCTGAGTGCAAAATGTACAGAGAATGCAGAATGCTGAGAGCATAATGCAAAGTACAGAATGTGAAGTGTGTCGTGCGTGTAGTGTACAGATAACGAAAAACAGAAATGTAAATCAAAGAAGGCAGAAAGTACCTCCTAGGCTCTCCAATAACCGCCGACTATGTTCCCCCGTCCGCGGGAGGTCCCGCTCATGTAGCAATAGAGGGTAGCCATGCCGATGCCACCCCAATCATACCGACTGACCTGTGATAGGTCTACCAGGGCACTCAGCAGATAGAGTCCAACGGTGTTCCCCCTATCGGAGAACAGAGTGGTCCTGAGGAGGAACATCAAAAAACCTCAAGTGTAGTGCGCTGTCTCCTCGGGAGTCTCGGGCTCATTCCCCCTAAAATGTGTGGAGAACCAAGTGTACCGGACCCTGCTCGATGCTCTGTTAACCGGTGGGCGAGCTCCTAATAGATAGATCCAGGCGGCCTCCCACTCGCCCATATCCTCATCATAAGGGATCACCCAGCCTCCCATGTTAAGGCCTATTAATACAGCAAAGTCGAACGGGGGGTCATAGTCATGTCCCCGATGGCCGAAAAATGGAAGGAGTTGGTGGTGTCCCACCATCTCTCTACAAGAGCCCCCATCAATGTCCTGCTAGCAGGATAGCGATATATCCTCGTGCAAAAGGGTTTGAACCCTGCCTGGTCAACCCAATCACGGACGGCCAGCGGGAGCTCTGTGTACCACTCCCTCGCAACGATGGAGCCATATCCTCGTGTAACACGGGAAGACACCTGCATTCGTAATGAACACATGTATTCAGTTTCAGAATGAAATGAATAAGCTGCGTGCAAATGAAATGTATGAGCTGTGTGCAGACCAAATCTGATGCAATGCTGTGAGCTGTGTACAAATACAAGTATGTGCTGTGCGTTCACCTCAAATTTGGGCTGCGTGTTCAGAAACTCAGAGTTTGGGCTGCGTGTTTGACTTTCAAAAATGTGGGCTGTGTGTTCATCTAAAAGAATGGGCTGTGTGTTCAGATTTCAAAGTTCGAGCTGTGTGTTCAACGTCGAGTATTTGAGCTGTGTGTTCAGATTTCAGAGATAGTGGGCTGCGTGTTTAACTCTCAACAAGTGTGTGCTACGTGTTCACAATCAACAGTGGGCTACGTGTTCAGAAATTCAAAGTTTAGGCTGTGTGTTCAACTCTCAACAAGTGTGTGCTGCGTGTTCACAATCAACAATAGGCTGCGTGTTCAGAAATTCAACAATTTGGGTTGTGTGTTCAACTCTCAACAAGTGTGTGCTGTGTGTTCACAATCAACAATGGATTGTGGTGTGCTGTGTGTTCACCTCAACAGTTTGGGCTGCGTGTTCAACTCTCAACAAGTGTGGGCTGCATGTTCAGAAATTCAACAGTTTGGACTGCGTGTTCAACTCTCAACAGGTATGGGCTGCATGTTCCGAAATTCAACAGTTTGGGCTGCGTGTTCAACTCTCAACAAGTGTGTGCTGTGTGTTCACAATCAATATGTGGGCTACGTGTTCAGAAATTCACGTGATTGAGCTGTGTGTTCAAGATGCAAACGGAATATTGTGTTATAAACTAAGTGTTCAGAACAAGCTGTGTGCTAGAGTGAGCGAAAGCATGAAATGCACAGAAAATGCATAATACATTGCGGAAAATGTAAAAGTGAAGTACATACCTCTCGTGCCTGATAGGAGAGGTGGGACTCCGGCTCCCGCAATAACAAATCTACAGGCGCTCGCTCATCAAAATCAGTGAAGTGGTAGAAAACTACCGGAGGGAGGATATGCGTCAGAGGGTCGTACCTCTCGGGAATAAAGGGGCGAATCCTCGGAGGCAAAGAGATAATATCTGGCTCACCTCTGGCACCTGAAGGACCTCCGCCATGAGGGAAATGACCTGCCATTTCAAAAAATCTGCAAAACGGAGCAAAAATGAGCAAAATAAACCAAAATTGGAAAAAGTCAACAAAAGTCAACTCCCGAGAAAATGTTCCAAATGTTGAGACAAACTTACCTCAAGTGGTGAAAATGGAGAAAGAAGCACCGAAATCAAAATTTAATGAGTTCAAAGTGAAGAGAACTGAAAGTTTTTCGCGAAACAACTTTGCGTGGGGCGTTGGAAAACGCATATAGGACGTAGATCTGAGGGAGAAAATGGTCTAGGGAGGAGGAGAAGATGATTTTGGACTTGAAGTTGTGAGGAAAAGAGCTTTGGCCGTGTATACTTAAAGATCCGAGTGTGAAAGTACCAAATTGCCCCGAATTTTGGCTAGGTGGTCGGCCGACCACCTTTTCTGGTAGGCCGACCACCCCCCTTCACTAAACCTGGTCGGTGACCTCCAATGGCCTCCAAACGTGGTCGGTGGTGCTCCCAAGGTGGTCTCCAAGGTCTCTTTGAACTCCCTGCAAATTTTGCTAGTGATCGGAGCCTCCGGCACTCAAGAAAGTACAAGGAAAGTGCACTTTTCATCGCGAAATCCCTCCGCGGGAACTTCAACTCCAACTTTCGATGTGTGTTTCATCGTTACTCGTCAAGAGTGAGATGTATCCTTTTTGAATATGTTGTGACCCTTCCGGGAGGTAAACCGGAGGCCGCGATTGAGTCGCCCTCGTCGAAACTTGCATTTCTTTGCCCGTTGTTTTGTGTCAAATGTGCATTCGAAGTTGTACTTATCCTGCATTGTTATGCACGTCACTTGCATTCTCATGCACACCACTTACATTGTTATGCATGTTTCATTGGTATTGTCATGCCTCCATGCTTAACTTGTGTTGTCACGCACGTTTCTTCTTGCATTGCGATGCACTCTCTCATCGGCGCCATGTTCGTTTGCGTTCGACATAGTGTTGAACAAATGTTGCTAACTATGTTGTGCTTGTTAAGTTTCTCTCTTTTACAGGTACGATATTGTATGTACGGTTCATTTGAGGCTGGTGCGACCAGACGAGCTGCGCAGGTATTGTATCTTCTCCATGTGAGACGTGGCGAGAATTGAATAATTCTCCGCATTCTTAAACCGCATAAAATGTAGTTGTTGCTTTGCATTCTTGCTTAAAACTGTTGCATCTATTGTGAATACTTGCCTCATTATAGCTTGCTGCTTTGCATGATCATGAGTTACGTCCGGCTTGGTGCATTTCATTCTGCATCTTGCCCCCTGCCTGCGGGCACATCTTTGTTTGTCTCGCCTGTTTGTCTAAGTCTTCGGCCTTGTCGAAAATGGGTCGTCTCTGGGCTTTGACATTCACTCCCGTCACTTATGACTTCCGAGTTCTGTCAAAGAGGGGCAACTGTAGACACCCTATTTTTGACTGGCCTTAAGACTCAGACGTCATCGGTTGAGCGCTCGGTGATGATGCATATTGTGCTCGTTCTGAGGTTGCAGAGTCTCGGCTGAGAGCCTTGCCTCCGTACTTCGGGGCTCTTTTGTGCTTTGTCTCGGTTTGCGAACTAGGTCCTGTTTTTCTTTGTTTTCTCTTCCCAAAGGAAGAGAGAGGTCTCGTAGACCATCTCTCAGTGGCCGTAGGCTACGTTTCGGGGTCGTAGGCCATTTTTTCCGTTTGGAGACCAGTTTTCGGTTTTCAGAGCCGTCGGCCGTGTGCCCCAATTTGAGACCGCTTAACTACATCCGTTTGCTCCGGTTTTTGGCACACACCTTGTTTCCTCTATTTTGAGGGACACTGTGGCCCGAGAGACCACCTTCGTGGTCGCACGCCACTTCCGGTACCCAACAGCCTATTTTCAGGGCACCAGGCCGCGTGTTTTGGCCCCCGAACCCTCGTTTTGCATCGGTTAGGGTTCATTTTTGGTATGAACCCTATTTTCATTGTTTGGAAGGTGGTAGGATGGTGGGAGACCAGCAATTCATTTGAAAACCATTTTCTCTCTCCTCCAGCCGATTTTCTTGACAAAAAGCTGGTTTTTCTCACTTTTGGACCTTAATTTCTGGTCTCCCATACCACCATTGTGTTGTACTCATCTGGGAGGCCACAAATATGGGTAGGCTGACCAGCTTTTCTTCCTGACCCTTTTGAACCTTGCTAGAAAGCTGGTTTTTCTCTCTCCTGGATCACATTTTTTGGTCTCCCACTATACAACTGTATTCTACTTATCTGGGAGGCCACCTTTCTGGTATGGCCGACCAGCATTTCAGTTTGACCCTTTTGAACCCTGGTTACCGTGGTCGGCTGACCACTTGAACTGGTCGGCCTACCTTCTACTTTTTGGCCTTCCTGAGTGCAACACAACTGTGCAAGCTGTGAAGCATTTGACCCTCTCTCCGAGATTTCACCCTCTTGTTTGTCTTCTTAAGGAAGCTTTGGTCCATTTGCTTAGCTTCTAGGAGAAGCTTGACCCTTTTGTCAAGCTTCTTGAGGAAGCTTGACCCCATTGGTCTAGCTTCCTCAAGAAGCATGACCCTTTTGGTTAAGCTTCTTTGAGAAGCTTTGACCCTCTCTTGAGGCTTCTCCAAGAAGTCTTGGCTCTTCTCCTCTATAAAACCAACACTCCCCCTCCATTTGCAAGGGTTAGAAAAACCAGCCAAGGCATATACACTCCAACCTCCATATCTCTCTCATCCAAGCTCAAATACCCTATTGTTCTTGGTCATTACACCACACCTCATAGCCTACCACCTCCACCATCCATTTAATCATCTTGGAGCTGTTTTTCAGAGGTTGAAGACTCACCTTCTTAGTCCAGAACTTGCTGCATTGCTATGCTACAAGGGTAAGTCCTCATTTTCCTTTTTTTTGCATTATTTTGCTTCATAACTTAGCCCCATTTTCAAGCATTTCTGGGTTTTGGTATAAACTGAAAAGTGTCTTATTTTCAGCTCCTCTTGAAGTTTGATTAAGGACACTTTTCTGTTTGAGGTCATATACCTCCTTGTATGCTCTATCCCTCTTTGTAGACTTATCATGCTTCATATCTTAGCCCTACTTATGTGCATTTTCGAGATTTGTCATAAACTAAAAAGAGTCTTATTTTGAGCCCCTCTTGATGTTTGATTCAGGGCATTTTTCTGTTTGAGGTCATTTACTTCCTTGTATGCTTGTTTGCCTCTTGTTTTGAGCCTTGCATCTAGGCCTTTGTTGCATGATTTGTTTGGCCTTCTAGCCACTGAAATCCAGTGGATTTTCAGTGGCTAACACATTGTTTTGAGAGCCAAAATCAGAGGGGGGTGACCCCCTCTCTCCTTGTCTTGTTTGTTGGCCCTTTTGGCCTTCCAAAGGGGCTCCATCTTGCATGCTTTGAAGTCTTGTTTCAGGCCCTATTATGTGAGTTTTGAGGTCTGCCTTAGCTCTGTCCGGAGTCTTTTTAGCCATATTTTGTGTCCCTCATGCATGTGTGGAGCAATCCTCCTCGAGGCCTTTCAAGGGGACCTTTAATTGCATGTTTCATTGACCCATTTTAGGGCCTTTTTGGTGAGTTTTAGGGCTGTCATAACTTATTTCTAGAGTTAGTTTTGCCATTTTACATGTCTATCTTGTATGTGTTGAGTAATCCACCTCATGGCCCTCCAAAGGAGCCCATCATTTTTGCATGCATTGGATACATTTCAGTGGTTATTTGGGCATATTTTAGCATACCATGTTCCTATTTGTGGCTGGTTTGGTGACCTCTCTTGTGCTTCATATACATGCCATGTAAACCATGCCTACTAGCCTATGTCACATGTTGTTTTAGCCCTTCATGTTAGCACCTTTTGGCCATGCTTGAAACTGATTTGGTGCATGTTTAAGACTTCCTTGGCTCTGTTTTCATGCCTTATGGTCAAATAATGCTTGCTTTGCATACTTGTGGTTCAATGCATTTGCCTAGTTTTGAGTCTTGGGGCTTATTTCGTGCATTGGGTGACATGTTTCCATGATTTGGGACCATTGAGCATCTTATTTCAGAGCTGGAAATTGCATGTTTGTATGTCATCTTTCATCCCTTGCCATGCTTTGGTAGAGTGGCATTTGATGCCTTAGGATCGGTCCCTTGCATTGTGCATGTTTTCAAGGGTTTCGGTTGTCTCATTTCCATCATATGGCCACTGATGTGAGTGTGGCTGAGGTCCACTCATATTGGTGTAAGTCCATCTTGCATTGAGCATGCCAGTTAGTTCATGTTGTTGCATGTTTGGCCTTTGCATTGCGTATGCTAGGTTGTTAGGTGCATTGTGCATGCCATGTCATTCCTCGCATCGTGTATGCTAGGTTGTTAGTTTCATTGAGTATGCCTTAGTTCATGAGCGTTGTGCATGTCATGTAGTTCATAGCATTTGTGCATGCTAGTCGCGTTTGCATCACTTAGTCGCATTGCATTAGGGTTGCATGATAGTTTTGCATTGGTGCATGCCATCTCATTGCATTATGTTTGGGATAAGAGTTAGCCCAAACACGAGAAACGAGGGACGTTTCGTACTCAAAGTGACAAAACGTGTCTCAATTCCCGGTCGTCGACACTCCGAATTAACCATGATAGAGTCTAAGCCTTGTTTTGTTTATACTTGTATTCATTCCATTGAGTCGTGCAATTCGACTTCTCGGCCATCATGCATCGAGATGTGTGATTAGTGCCACGAGGATCGAGGTCTACACTCCCTTGAGCTTGTGCAAGGACGGGGAGAGTGGTCTTGCACACATATGTTGAAAATACCTTGCTTTCTCTCCCTCTTGCCTTTGTTGCAGAAAAACCAGAAACCAGAGGTGGAAACTGGTTGGTCGACCAGATTTTCTGGCAGGCCGACCACCCTCTTTGGTCTCCACCACAAAGGGTGGTCGACAGGTGGTCTCCCATGCTAATAACTGGTCGGTGGCCTTCCCAAGGTAGAGTTTCAGCCTTCTGGAGCTTTGTGCAAGTTTCTGGGATCAATTGCAAACAAAGGCGAGGCAAGGCGTCGTGATGGAATTTCCCAACAAGGCGCATGCATGCATCCATTGTCATCCAAAACAGAGCCGAGGCAGTCCATTCTACATAGTTTGTATGCTAGTTTATTGCTTACTTAGTTGATTCGTTAATTAGCTAGAATTGTGTAATAATTAGCTGTGAGTTATTATCCATTTTGGTTGTGTAATATTTATTCGGACCCTCCGAGCGAGGGCACAATTGTAATAAGTGTGCGTGTGTGTGATGTATGTCTTCCAACCGCACGTCTTTCTCCCTTTTATTTGCCAGCATATGATGGTTAGTTCAGGGCATGTTTCAATTAGCATACTTATGATAGCATGTTTGCATTCATTCATCTGTCTTGCATGCATCGGACTCGGCGCATCATACTAATTGCATTGTATTTCAATTTCGAGTTGAATATGTGTTAGTTGTAGCATTTCACGTGCCGTCTATAGAATAGTCGAGCCTATTTTAGTTGCATTTTGCATGTGTCGCATTAGGCACTTCTGTATAGCTAGGATCATGCATGGATTTCTAACATAGCTTTTGCTTTGGCTTGGAGTACTCGATAAGTTTTATGCTTTAGCATCCTTACATG
>NW_021025918.1:929147-950243 GCF_004153795.1 Camellia sinensis
GTACAAATTCGATAAATGCAATGCAAACAAGACTCTAAATCCGCTACCTCATCATGGATGATCAAAGGCAACGGAGACAAAGGGGATTGGCTCACTTTTATCACTTCGAGTATGAAGTGGACCAATCCACCTTGTGTTCAACATAACGTCCTGTTGAACACAATGCAATGCACATAGGCAACATGCTTATCTTGACATGTTTTACTTGATTGATCTTGATATAAAAGTGTCACATCATACCCGCCACTTTAGAGTGTCACATTTAAGAAAAATATATTAAATAGTTTTTAATTTTTTTAGAGTGTCACATCATACCCGACATGTTGGAGTGTCACATGTCACGTTTGGAAAAAGGACACTAAGGAGTTTTTAATTTTTTTAGAGTGTCACGCTATACCCGCCATGTTGTCACATTTGAGAAAAGTATACCAAGGAATTTTTATTTTTTTAGGGTGTTATATCATACCTGCCACGTTACGTTTGAAAAAATTATAAAGAGTTTTTATTTTTTTTAGGGTGTCACATCATACCTGTCACGTTGTCACGTTTGAGAAAAGTATATTAAGGAACTTTTATTTTTTTTGGAGTAAAAATTTTGAAGTATCACATCATACTCGCCGCATTGTCACATTTAGGAGTTCTAATTTTTTTAGAGTGTCATATCATACCCGCCATGTTGTCACGTTTAAGAAAAGTACACTAAGTGTTAGACTTATTTATTTTGATGATTTATTTAATTATGTTTTTAATTTATTTGGAAGAGAAATAGAATCAAAATTTATTTTGATGATTCATTTGAAAGAGAAAAATAGAATCAATATTTATTTTAATGATTTTATGTTTTAATAGAATCAAAATTTATTTTGTCTCATTATCTCTCACCTAAACCTTTATCCTAAATGTTGTTAGAATGTATTTAATATTTGATTAAATCAGGAGTTCAAGCAACCCAAAACAAAGGTTCAAACAGCCCAGCACAACAGCATGTCAAAAGGTTCAAAAGGTTCAAGTGAAAGATATTCAAATTTGTAATGATGAAGTGGAAGATATTCAAATTAGTAATGATGGAAGTGCAACGGCTATAAATGGCTATAAATTCAAATGAATACAACGACTATAAATTCAAGTGAGTACAACGGCTATAAACAGGTATAAATTCAAATGAATACAACGACTATAAACGACTATAAGTTTCAATATATATACCAAAACTTCTAATGTAAATAAGTTACAAAAAAAAAAAAAAAAAAAAATTTAGTGTTAAAGAGATAATTCTATTTTGTTTTCTATTCTCTGAAAAATTCTCTGAGAAGTGTTCTTCAATTTTTGTTTACATCCTCTCTCAGAAATTATACATTAAGTCTTATAGCTTTAATCCCATCTGTCCTATGTGGGGTTTACAGAAAATCCAGAGCTTTATTTTATATATCTATCTTTGAGAGATAATTCTTGTAATTTTCTGTGAAACCAAAAACACATTCTTTTCAACCTTGTAAGAGTATAGTGCACTCAGTGTTCTTGACTTAGAAAATCAGTGCAAAATTTTTTGAGGATTGCCCCATCTGTGAAAAGGTTGCTAGCACCCTGTAAAGGTAGAGTATAGTGGAAAATCTCAAGTGAAGCTTGAGGAGTGGACGTAGGCCGAGTTGAAACCAAAACACTATAAATTTATTTGTCTCTCTCTCCTTTATCTCTTTATTTTATTTTAAATTGCCATAGCTACATTTCACATTTTTACTGTGCTAAAATCATTAACTGACATAGTTGTTAAGACATTTGTTTTAATTATTTTTATTTCATTAATTATATTTATCTATTGTGCTAGTCATAATTTTTATTACGGTATTATTAATTTTAATTATAAAAACCTAATTCACCCCCTCTTAGGTTGTCTTTTGGGTAACAATTGGTATCAGAGCCTAGACCTTTGCTTTAGATTTAACCATATGAGAGTTTCGATCCATGGCAACCTTAGCTAACACTAGCACTACTGAAGGACAAGCCACCAATAGGCCATTATTATTTGACAGAAACAACTATAGTCATTGGAAAGATAAGATGACCCTATACTTACAAGCCACTGATTATGCTATGTGGATTATTGTCACCAAAGGTCCAAAAATTCTTACCAAATTAGTAGACAATATTAGTGTATCTAAAACTGAAGATAAATGTGATGAGAGGGATCACAAATTATTGCAAGCCAATGCTAAAGCCAAACTCACCCTTGTTTGTGAATTAGACTCTAAAGAGTATAATAGACTTTCAAGTTGTGATTTGGCAAAAGAAATTTGGGACAAACTTGAAGTAACTTATGAAGGTACAAACCAAGTAAATAAATCTCATATTGATATGCTTGTTCATAGTTATGAATTATTTAAAATGAACTCTGATGAATCTATTTCAAGTATGTTTACTAGATTTACTGAAATTGTGAACTCTTTGAAATCTCTTGACAAAACTTATACTAACAGTGAGTTGGTAAGAAAAATTCTTAGGTATTTACCAAAGAATTGGGAAGCAAAGGTCACCGCTATTATAGAAGCCACAGATCTCTCCACACTTGGATTGGATAATCTTATGGGTTCCCTTCTAACTCATGAGATCACCATGAAAGGACATGAGGATGCTGAAAACAAAAAGAAAAGTGGAATTGCATTCAAAGCCTCATCAAATAAAGAAGAACATGGAAACTCCAGTGAGGATGAAAGCTATGCCATGTTTAGTAGAAATCTCAAAAAGCACTTCAAGAAAAACAATTATGGAGGAAGAAGACCTTTCAAGAAAGAGTATAACAAAGATAACAAGAAAAAGCCTATTATTTGCTATGAGTGCAAAAATCCTGCACATATGAAGATGGATTGTCCAAAATTGAAAAATCAAGGAAAAGACTACAAAAGAAACAAAAAGGCCATGTGTAGACCGCTCGAACTCCGCTCCGCGCATGAGGGCGCGAATTCTAGCTACTACAGTTTGGACTCCTGTCACGGTTCTGAATCTAATCTCACAAAGTGCAATGTAAGACTGATAAATCACCAAAGAGTCCAAATCCAGCAAATCGTTTTGGAAAATCAATTTTAATCAAAAAATGCCAAACATGGATTGTTTTGCCACATTTCAGAGTCGCCACCTAAACATTTTATTTTTGGAAAATTTAGGAAACCCTGACTCGTGCCTAAGGCCACGTATCCATCATCACTAAAGTTGCCTCGGCTCGGGAACTTGGATACGAGAGGGGAAGGTCCTGAAATGAGCACCCCCGCTCGCCCGATCAAAGGATCGGCCTCTACTAACATGATATGTTGTTTTTGAAAACACATGCATTCTTATTCCGATTTATTGGCTAACTTACTATGTGATGCGCACAACATACAAGTATAGACTCAATTGCAAGAATTGAAACAAAACATCTCATGTTTGTTTTTCAAAAATGGTTTGAAAGTGCTACTCGCAAGTAGGCTAAGATGCGGATTTGCCACCCTCAAGTGGGCTTAGAAAACAACATGATGATTTGCCACTTCAAGTGGACTTAAAACTCATATTTGGATGAATTGTTCCAATTCAAGTAATGAAGCCTTCATCCACAGGCATTCATGCAGTTATAGCAGTTAAGCAAATAGCCTCATGGCAAGCATGCTATCATGGTAGTCACTTACACACATGCAAGGATGCTAAAGCGTAAACACTCACAGTGTACTCGGAGCCAAAACAGAAGCTAGTTAGAAATCATGCATGATCCTAGCTATGTTAAGATGCCTAATGCAACACATGCAAAAAATGCAATTAAAATAGGCTCGGCTATCTGGAATGGCATATGAATGCAACACTTGATAACATGCTTTGAAACACGTATTCAAGAAAGTATTGAAATACAATGCAGTTTGTATGATGCGTCGAACCCGGTGCATGCAATACGAATGAATGATGCACGCATGCAAAGCATAAGTATGCTAATTGAAATATACCCTAAAACTAACCACTGAAAACGGGTAAATAAAATGGAGAAAGACATGGGGTTGGAAGACATTCATACACACACGCACACTTATTACAACATTGTGCCCTCTCGACAGAGGGTCCGAATAAATGAGCTAAGCTAAATCTAAGATAAGCTAGTAACTAATCTAATTAGACTAATTATTACACAACCAAATTGAATAATAAGCAATCTACTGACTAATTATTACATCACTTAACTAATTAACAAATTAATTAATTAATTACAAATTCAATGCTAACTAACAAGTAAGCATAAAACTAAGCTGCTCCAGCTTTATTTGCAGATGTTGAACATGCATGCTCGCATTTGGTATCTCGCCCCGAAAAGCTCTCTGCTTGCTCTCTTGAGGCTTTGTTTGTAGGTGTAGACGTCCCCGAACGCCCCGGGAGGGAAATCCCTCGTTTTGTTCATTTGGGCTCACTACAGTTCGGACTCAAAAGTCACGGTCCTGTATCTAATCTCGCAGAGTGTAATGCAAGACCGATGAATCATCAAAGAGTCCAAATCTGACAAATCGTTTTGGAAAATAGATTTTTAGAAAGAAGTGCCAAACATGGGCTGCTTTGCCAGATGCAGAGTCGCTACCTAAATATTTTATTTTTGGGGAATCTAGGAAACCCTGACTCGTGCCGAAGGCCACGTGTCTGTCATCACCAAAGTTGCCTCGGCTCGGGAACTTAGGTACGATTGGGGAAGGTCACTTCGTGAGCACCCTCGCTCGCCCGATCAAAGATCGGCCTCTACTAACCATGATATCGAGTTTTGAAAACATTATGCATTCTTATTCCAGTTATTAGCCTAGATTTACTACGTGATGCACACAACATACAAGTATATGGAACAATACATCTCATGTTTGTTTATTTTGAAAATGGTTTGATGGTGCTACCCGCAAGTAGGCTAAGACGTGGATTTGCCACCCTCGGGTGGGCTTAGAAAACGTGATGGTTTGCCACTCTCAAGTGGGCTTAAAACTCACTGTCAATGCATTATTCCAATTCAGATAATCCAACCTTCACCCATAGGCATTCAGGCAGGTATATCACATAAGCACATAGCCTCATAGTAAGCATGCTACCATGGCAGTCACTCACACTCATGCAAGGATGCTAAAGCATAAACACTTACCGAGTACTCCGAGCCAAAACAGAAACTAGTTAGTAATCAATGCATGATCTTAGTTCATGTTAAAATGGCTAATGCAACACATGCAAAATGAACCTACAATAGGCTTGGCTATCCTAAGAATGGCATATGAGATGCCACAGCTAACACGTATTCAACTTAGAATTGAAATACAATGCAATTAGTACGATGCACCGAACCCGGTGCATACAAAACAAATGAATAAATGCAATCATGCGAGCATAAATATGCTAATTGAAACATGCCCTAATCTAACCATCATAAGCTGGTAAATAAAAGGGAGAAAGACGTGGGGTTGGAAGACATACATTACACGCACGCACACTTATTATAATTGTGTCCTCGCTCGGAGGGTTCGAATAAATAATACAGTCCGAATAAACAATTAACTACTCTAGTTAATTAAATATTACAAAACCCTAATTAATTAACAAATTAACTAGGAAAGCAAAATAAACTAGTATGCAAATCCATGGATTGCCTCAGCTCTGTTCTGAATGATGAAAGATGCATGCATGCTCGCGTCGCCTCATCGGAAAATTCCTCGCGATGCCCCGATTTGCCTCTGTTTGCAATTAATCTCGGAATGTTGTGCAAAGCTCTAGAAGGCTGTTGATTTCTGGTTTGCTACAACAGAGAGCAAGAAAGGGATATGGCAAAGTATTTTCACATATGTATGCACACCTCGATCCTCGTGTCACCAATCACGCACCTCGATGCATGATGGCCGAGGAGTCGAATTGCACGACTCGATGTGAAATGAATGCACATGAAAACACAACAAGACCTAAACTCCATCATGGGTAATCCGGAGTGTCGGCGACCGGGCATTGAGACACGTTTCGTCACTTTGAGTACGAAACGTCCCTCGTTTCCCGTGTCTGGGCTAACTCCTATCCCAAACACAATGCAATGAGATGGCATACACAATGCAACTAACATGCAACCTAGCATACGCAATGCAATGGACTAAAATGGCATACACAATGCACGATGGACTTACACCAATATGAGTGGACCTCAGCCACACTCAAATCAGTGGCCATACGATGAAAATGAGACAACCGAAATACATGCAGACGTGCACGAATACAAAGGACCGATCCTAAGGCATCAAATGCCACTCTAGCAAAGCATGGCAAGGGATGAAGTATGGCATACAAACACACATGACACAGCTCTGAAATGGCATAAAAGATGATCCCGAAACATGCGAATATGTCACACAATGCATGCTAGATGGCCCGGGTACTGAAACTAGTGAAGCGGGTTACACTAGAGGTACACAAAGCAATGCACCAATGGCAAAACCAACCCCAAACAGACCCTAGGCAGGTTTGAAACAATGGGGAAATGGCCTAAAATGATGGCTCGAAATGCAAAGAAATGGAGCTCATTCAATGGTCAGTAAGTGAGGCATACAAGCCCGACTCTTAAACGCATTTAAAGAGTACAAAACATGGGAATATGGCATTCAAATAAGCTCTGAAATATGATGTATAATGGCCCTAAAACAAGAAAACATCTCAGTATATGCATGTAGTAGACCTCAAAACTCAAAGCTAAGCATGGACATTGAACTACAAGCATGCAAAACAAGCATCATTCGACCATGAGACCCAAAAACAGAGCTAAGGCAGTCCAAAATATGCACAAAATCAGTTTAAGGCATGGCCAAAAAGTGCTAAAATCAAGGGTCAACAAAGCATGCACAGAAAGCTAGTGAACCATGAGTTGTACTACAACTATATGAAGCATATGAGAGCTCACCAAACCAGCCAAAAACAGAAATATGCCATGCCAAAATATGCCCAAAAATCCATTGAAACTCAGTCAATGCATGCAAGAATGATACACTCCTTTGGAAGGCCATGCATGGGGTTATTCTACATATGTATGATGGACACACAAAATGGAAAAAACACCTCTGGAAAGAGATTATGAGGGTCCTAAAACCCACCAAAAAGGTCCTGAAATTAGTCTAGGAAGCATGCAAGTGAAAGCCCCTTTAAAAGGCCTTGAATATGATTGTTCTACACATGCATAATAGACACTTTATATAGTAAGATGGGCTTTGGACAGAGCCTATGCAGACCTTAAAACTCACCAAATAGGGCTTGAAATATGGCTTTGAAACATGCAAGTAGGAGCCCCTTTGGAAGGCCAACAAAGCTAGTAAACAAATCAAGGGGTGAGAGGGTCACCCCTCTCTGATTTTAGGGCTCAAAAACACATGTTAGCCACTGAAAATCTGCTGGATTTCAGTGGCTAAAAGTCCAAACCAAGGCCAACACAAATGCTCTAATGCATAGCCCTAAACATGAGGAAATCAAGCATGCAAAGGGGAAGATGACCCCAAACAGAAAAAATGTCTTATAAAAACATGTTTATAAACTCAAAACAAAACTTTTTTCAGTTTATAACAAAACCTAGAAATGCTTGCAAATAAGGCTAAAGAATGAAGCAAAATAAAGCTACAAAGAGGGAAATGATGACTTACCCTTGTAACACAGCAATGCAGCAAGCTCTAGGCCAAGAAAGTGAGCCCTCAACCTCTAAAAAAATAGCTCCAAGGTACTTAGGATGGTAGTGGAGGTGTTGTGCTTGGAGGTGTAGTGCAAATGGCCAAGAACCATGGAGCTATGGAGCTTGGATGTAGAGATATAGAGAGAGAGTATATGTATGCGTCAGCCAAAAATGTTCAACCCTTGCAAATGGAGAGGAGAGCCTCTCTTATAGAAGAAGAGATCCAAGGCTTCTTGGAGAAGCCTCAAGCAAAGGGACCAAGCTTCTAAAAGAAGCTAAACCAAAAGGGTCAAGCTTCTCTTAGAAGCTAAGCAAAAAGGGGCCAAAGCTTCCTTAAGAAGACAAACAAAAGGGTTAAATCTCGGAGGATGGGGCAAATGCCTCCCAGCTGGCACAGCTGTATGTAACTCAAAAAGGCCAAAAAGGAGATGGCTGGCTGACCAGTTCAAGTGGTCGGCCGACCACTTCCCCTAGTCGGCCGACCAGGGGTCAAAAGGGTCAACAAGAAAAGGTGGTCAGCTATGCCAAAAAGGTGGCCTCCCAGGTGAATGCAACACAGTGGTGGTATGGAAGACCAGAAAATGTGGCTCAAAAGTGAAGGAGACCAAGGGGTCAAAAGGGTTAAGCACCAAAGGTGGTCGGTCATACCAAATAGGTGGTCTCCCAGATGAATACAACACAATGGTGGTATGGGAGACCAGAAATTATGGCCCAAAAGTGAGGGAGACCACCTCTCTAACAAGAAAATCGGGCGGCGAAAGAAAAATGGTCTCCAAGAAGAAAAGGTGGTCTCCCACCATACTAACACCTTTCTAACAATGAAACTAGGGTCCATGCCAAAAATGAACCCTAACCGATGCAAAACGAGGGTTCGAGGGCCAAAACGCGCAGCTGGGGGCCTCGAAAATTGACTGTTAAGCGCCGGAAGTGGCGTGCGACCCTGAAGGTGGTCTCCCGGGCCACAGTGTCCCTCTAGGGAGAGGAAACAAGGTGTGTGCCAAAAATCGGAGCAAACAGAGGTAGTTAAGCGGTCCCGAACCGAGGCGCGCGGTCGACGGCTCCGAAAATCAAAAATTGGTCTGCAAACGGGAAAAATGGTCTACAACCACGAAACGTAGCCTACGGCCACTGAGAGATGGTCTACGAGACCTCTCCCTCTCTTTGGGAAGAGAAAAACAGAGAAAACAGGACCTGGTTCGTAAATCAAGGCAAAGCACAAAAGAGTCCTGAAGTCCGGAGGCAAGGCTCTCAGCCAAGACTTCGCAACCTCAGAACGAGCACAATATGCATCATCACCAAGCGCTCAATCGGTGACGTCTGAGTCTTAAGGTCGGTCAAAAATGGGGTGTCTACAGCAGGGTGTCTCCCAGTGCTTGCTGCTGAAACTTACCAAAACAGTGCTGGGGAGTGCACCAATAACCTGCCGGCTATGAATTGTTGCTGCCGACCCTCCTGCTGGCCAAGGATGCACAATGCCGGCCACAGATGAAAGGGTGCCGGCCAACAATGAAGAACTGCCGGCCACTGGTGTGCTGTGACACCAAGCTGCAACAGAGCACAAAACAGAGGAAATGGAGGGTCTCCCAAGGGTGTGTACGTACTGTGCCACTCCATATCATTTCAAAACATCAAGGGAGAGACACTATTGGATCCAAAACCATCAATCAAGCATCTCAATGCACGATGGCCAAGGGTCCAATTCGTACAAATTCGATAGATGCAATGCAAACAAGGCTCTAGATCCGCTACCTCTTCATGGATGATCAAAGGCAACGGAGACAAAGGGGATTGGCTCATTTTCATCACTTCGAGTATGAAGTGGACCAATCCACCTTGTGTTCAACATAACGTCAGGTTGAACACAATGCAATGCACACATGCAACATGCTTATCTTGACATGTTTTACTTGATTGATCTTGTTTACACATTTTAACATTACCAACCATTCTTTAATCGGTTAAGTCCAAATGTAAAAGTCCTCTAATGGGAAAGATGGCCTTAACCACAAGCACCTTGAGCATAAAAGAAGCCTCATGCTTTTGGTTAGTAGAAACCTCAAGAGAAGGCTAAAACCATTAGGCGTGAGAGCCTCAATTCCATGCACAAGCCAACAAGGGGCCTAAGACCACTTTCAAAGCAAAGCAACAAGTGAAGAATGGAGTGATATGGCAAACATTTCATTGCTGAAATAAGATGCTAAAGACACTAAATCATGCAAGCAACGCATGCACAACATGTTAAGGGCCAAAGGCATTGAAACTAGTGACAAGCATTACACTAGAGGCATGTAATATCAAGCATAAACAACCAAACCAGCTCTGGATAGAGCTTAATCATGCCAAAACAATGGCCTAAACATGCTGAAAATGAAGCTCAAAATGCTAGAGGAACATGCACACATGTTGGTCTATAAGCAAGGCATAATACACAACCCTCAAAAACTATGAAGAGGTGAAGTATATGAGAGTGTGACTACACTATATGCACTGAAATTACATGCTAAATGGTGCCATACCATGCAAACATCACATGCAAAACATGTTAAAGGCCTCAAAACTCAAAGCTAGTCAAGGCCCTTTACACTACAACCATACTAAGCAATGCTCAAATGACCCTAACCAATCAAAACATATCTAAGGCAGGTCAAAATAGTAGCAAAAACATACTAAACTCACAGCATAAATGGCAAGAAAGATATGCTCATGTATTGGCTCACCAACAAGGCAAAAAGGTTCAACTCTCAAAAGCACTTAAAGAGTGATATGTGTGGGTATGTGACAGAGTAATATGCTCTGAAATCATATATCAAAAGATGCTATATCACACAAATGTCACAAATAAGGCGTGCTAGGGGTCTCAAAACACAAGACTAGCAAAGCCATTTGCACTATAGCCTTACAAGGCAAGCCATACATGACCAAGACCATTTAAAATAGACCTCAAGAATGTTAAATCAGTGGCAAAAATGTGCTAGAGCAAAGCTAATACATGCTAGAATGATGAACAAAAGCATGAAGCATGTTAGGCCAACAAGCATGATTGCACTACAAGTACCAAAAGCATGCAAGAGGTGACCAAATCAGCCAAAAATAGAGTTATGGCATGGCAAATAATGGCTAAAAACATGCTTGAACTAAGCAAATTCAAGGCACAAAGACATGCTACTTTGTAAAGCTACAAGTAGGATTACACTGCAAGTACAAGAAGCATGCAAGAGGTGACCAAACCAGCCCAAAACAGAGTTATGGAAGGTCTAAAAAGTCACAAAAAAGTGCTTGAACAAAGCCACAAAGAAGTAGAAACACATGCTCATTTGGTGGGCCATCAAGACAAGCAAACAAAACAAGAGGAGGGGGGACCACCCCCTCCTATTTCAAGCCTCAAAATAGGTTTTCCACCACTGAAATTCCTCTGGAATTCAGTGGTTTTAAGGCCAAAACAAGATGATTTCAAAGGCTTTAAAGGAAGGCAAGAAGCTTAGCAAATAAGCCACCAAAGAGGGTGAAACACCCCTAACTCCAAAAACACTTTAAAATTCCATTTTTAAGCCTTAAAAACAAAGGTTTTTGTAGTTGACAACTAGGCCAAAATCAGCATGAAAAGGTGGCCAAGGTTGTGTACAAAAACAAGCTTAAAAAAAGGAGAAGCTCACCCTTGAAGCATAACAGCAAACAGCCAACAAACAGCCACTTTTCTTGAACCAAAACCACCTTTAGCAGCCCAAAACAAGTTCCAAGGGACCTCAGCCCAATGGTGATCAAGTCTTCTTAAGGGTTGATAGGTGGAAGATGGTTATATGCAAGCCTTCTAGCACAAAAGCTTTGGAAATGGTGAAATCTAGAAAGAGGTTTGAAGAGAGAGAGGCTCCCAAACCTTTGCCAAATTGTTCTCAAATGTTCTAACCCTTGAATATGAGATATAAGGCTTCATTATATAGCAAAAATGGAGCATTTGGTCGAAAATATCTCAAGAGAGACAGCTGGAACAAGCTGGAGCAAAATATCTGTCCAAAACTGCTTTCTGCCATCTGTGGCCGGAACTGTACCACTGTTGGCCGGCACCTTACCATTGTTGGCCGGAAACACACTTCCTTGGATGGCAGGGGGCCGGCATTGGCCATTCATGGCCGGCACATGGCCCAAAAATCCCATTTATGGCCCACATTCTCCACCTCTAGTTGGACAAAAAAAAATCTACTTTTTGGGCCTGACTTCAACCAGACATAACTCTTTCATATGGACTTATTTGCAGGTCATTCTTGAGTCTAAATTGTATCGCTGGAAGTCTTCTTTCCAATGGTGAAAACCTCACCTCAAAATTCCAACTGTGCAAAGAGTTACGCCTGTTTTGGTGAAGCCGCTCAGTTTTGATCCTTCCCGGATTCATGCCGAACTTCTCCCAAACTAGTTTGCTTCTCTCCTCTCCTCTTTTATTCAATTCCAAACCCCTAAACAAGGTGTTTTGAAAGATTTTCAGAGATTTCATCTCTCTTTCATTCATTTCCACTTTGTCCTTTGCTCGGTTTACCGAAAAGCGCAACATTTAACAAAATGCGAGCGTCGGAACATCGTAGGAACTTTTTCAAAAACAATTTTGAAAGAGAGGGTTTCAAGGTCTAAAATCTTTTGATCAAGATTGTTTTGGTCCAAAAGGGGGTATGAAGTTGGGATTTGACTCTCTCCTTGCTGAAGAAATTGAACCTTTACCTTGCACACCTTTCACCACGAAGTAAACCATTAGTAGTGCCCAAGTCTTAAGGGCGGTCAAAAATGGGATGTCTACACCATGGTAGCAGCTTGGAGAGAAAGCGAAGATGAAAGCTCAAGTGATGAAATTGAAAATGAAGAAGCCAACTTATGTCTCATGGCTCCTGAAGATGAAGACTCTACTCAATATGAGGTAACTACTCTTTATGAAGAACTTGAAAGTGCATTCCATGAACTATCAAATGAATTTAGAAAAGTTTGTGCCAAAAATAATGTGTTAAAGAAATCTGTTGCATCTTTATCTATTAATGTAGAAGAATTAAAGAAAGAAAAAATTATTTTGAAAAATGATTTTGATACTATCTCTAATGGGAAAACTACTTTAAAAAACAATGTTGATGATTTAACAAAAACACTTGAAAATTTTGTAAAAGGTAAAGATAATCTCAACATGCTTTTTGAAAATTAAAGATGTGTTTTTGATAAAGCAGGTATTGGATATGACCCTATTAAGAAACAAAAGAATTTCAATACAATTTTTGAAAAGGCGTCTCTCATGACACACCCTCATATTACTTGTCATTATTGTAGAAAGAAAGGCCATTATATATCTTATTGTCCATTCAAAAAGAATACGAACATGAGAATTAAAAAGATTTGGATTATTAAGGGATCTAACAAAACTAACCAAGAAGGACCTAAGAAACTATGGGTACCAAAAACCAACACTTGATTGTCATCTTGTAGGTTTGCTTTAAGTCCAAAGCTAAAGAAGGGAAGTGGTACCTTGATAATGGATGTTCTAGACACATGACCGGAGATAAATCATTCTTTACTAAACTATCATCGAAAGATGAAGGATTTGTTACTTTTAGAGACAACAAGAAAGGAAAAATCATCGTATTGGTAGCATCGATATTTCTCCTAACCCTTCTATTGAAAATGTTTTACTTGTTGATGGACTTAAGCATAACCTACTTAGTATTAGTCAATTATGTGATAAAAGTAATCGAGTTATTTTTGATAAATCACATTGCACAATTGAAAGCACAAATGATCATAAAGCTTTATTCGTTGGTAATAGCCATGATAATGTTTATGTTTTTCATCTTAATGATCTCTATGCTAGTGATGTTAAATGTTTATATGTTAATAATGAAAATAGTTGGTTATGGCATAGAAGACTTGGTCATGCTCATATAGATTTAATTGCTAAACTTTTGAGAAAGGATTTGGTCATTAGACTTCCAAAAATTAAATTTGAAAAAGATCATTTTTGTAGTGTTTGTCAACAAGGAAAACAAACTAAAACATCATTTAAATCAAAATCTCATATTTCCACAATTAGACCTTTAAAATTATTGCATATGGATTTATTTGGTCCCTCAAGGACATCTAGTCTAGGTGGTAAACATTATTGTCTTATTATTGTTGATGATTATTCAAGATTTACATGGGTTATGTTTTTAGCACACAAAGATGAAACATTTTCTTCTTTCACAAAACTCTGTCGTAGAATTCAAAATGAAAAAGACTTTCTTATTACTAATATTCGAACCGACCATGGTAGAGAACTTGAAAATGAGAAATTTGAATTGTTTTGCGATGAGCATGGTATTGGATATAATTTTTTAGCACCTAGAACCCCTCAACAAAATAGTGTAATAGAAAGGAAGAATAGAACTTTAGAAGAGATGAGTAGAACAATACTTTGCGAAAATAATATTCCTAAATATTTTTGGGCCGAAGCTGCTCACACCGCATGCTATATTTTAAATCGTGCATTAATTAGACTTACTCTCAAAAAGACTCCTTATGAACTTTGGCTTGATAGAAAGCCCAATATTAGTCACTTGCATGTTTTTGGTTGTAAATGTTTTGTGCATAATAATGGTAAGGATAGCTTAGGTAAATTTGATTCAAAATCTGACGAAGCAATTTTTCTTGGCTATTCCTTAACTAGCAAAGCTTATCATTTTTTTTAATAAAAGAACTCTTGTTGTGGAAGAATCTATACATGTGGCATTTGATGAAACTAACATCTCTGCTCAAACGTAAATTGTTAGTAATAATATAGATTTGGAATCAAATATGGAAGATTCAAGTATCTACAAAGAAGAGAACTAACCATGTAAGTTGAACAAAGAGATTGAACAACCTATTCTCCCACCTCAAGAAGAAGGAGGAAACAATTATGATTTGCCAAGAGAATGAAAGTTTGTTCATAATCACCCTAAGGATTTAATCCTAAGTAACCCTACAAAAAGTATTGAAACTCGCTCTTCACTTAGAAACATTTGCAGTAACTTGGCTTTTCTCTCACAGATTGAGCCTAAAAACTTTCAAGAAGCTGAATTCGATGAACATTGGATGATAGCTATGCATGAAGAGCTTAACCAATTTGAGAGAAACAAAGTGTGGGAACTTGTGCCAAAACCTAAAGATCATACCATTATCGGTACCAAGTGGATCTTTCAAAACAAACTTGATGAATCTAGCACAATTATAAGAAACAAGGCTAGACTTGTTGCACAAGGATACAATCAAGAAGAAGGTATTGATTTCGATGAAACACTTGCTCTGGTTGTTAGATTAGAAACCATTCGCATGTCACTTGCATTTGCATATTTTAGAGATTTCAAACTTTATCAAATGGATGTATTGCATTTGCATATTTTAGAAATTTCAAACTTTATCAAATGGATGTAAAAAGTGCCTTTCTTAATGGTTTTATAAATTAGGAAGTTTATGTTAAACAACCTCCAGGTTTTGAAGATCATGCTTTTCCAAATCATATTTTTAAATTATCAAAAGCTTTATATGGTTTGAAACAAGCACCTCTTGCGTGGTATGAACGATTAAGTAAATTTTTGGTTGAAAATAATTTTTCTAGAGGAACGATTGACACAACACTTTTTGTTAAAACTAAAAATGATGATTTACTTATTATGCAAATATATGTGAATGACATTATATTTGGTGCTACTAATGAAACGTTGTGTAAGGAATTCGCTAAGTGTATGCAAGGTGAGTTTGAGATGAGCATGATGGGAGAGCTAAATTATTTCCTTGGGCTTCAAATCAAACAATGTAAGGAAGAAATTTTTATCAACCAAGCTAAGTACACAAAAAAACTACTCAAAAAGTTTGGTATGTATGACTCAAAAATAGCTGGACCATCTATGAGCACATCCATTAAGCTAGACAAGGATGAAAAAGGTAAGTCCATTGATCAAACAAAATATCGAGGTATGATCGGCTCACTTCTTTATTTAGCTGCAAGTAGACCCGATATTATGTTTAGTGTTTGTCTGTGTGCTAGATATGAATCAAATCCTAAGGAATCACATCTTAGTGCTGTTAAAAGAATTTTTAGATATCTTGTTGGCACTCAAAATTTGGGACTGTTTTTATCTTAGAGGTGTTGCATTTGATTTAATTAGTTTATAAGCTATAAGTATTTCCCACAGCTCTACCAAACAGGGCCAATGTTAAGAACCCTAAAGAGAAGAATTTGAAGAAATAGCTTAAGATTTGGTCATACATGACATTTTTATGTTCAATCAGTTGTTTGATGCATGGTTCCTCAAATTTGAGGAGAAATTTCATGGAGTTAACTATGGAACACTATATATGCATGGATTTTGATTTTTCACCTTAAGTTCAAAGTTTTGAGTTTTTTTTTTGGTAGGTACAAAGTTTTGAGTTCCTACATGGAGATTTGAGTTTTTTGTTGGAGCATAGCCTTTGTTTGAAGTTAGAAATATGAAATTGAAGTTGGTTTTGTAAAAGGGAAAAGTTCAATTTATCAGCAGATTTTGGACTGCATTTTAACACAGACCGCTCAAGGGGCCTGGTGCACCGTAAGAGTGGCCAATCATCTCTTCAACTTGCATTCTTCTTGCTCGAGTTGCCAAGCCATTGCACGTGCGATCTGTAGGGCAGTCTTGATTTTCTTTTCTTCCCAGTTGTCCGACTACCGGGCCTTGATTTCTATGGTTTTTGCGTGTAATTCACTTTCATATACATATCATGAATATGAAAGAAATTAAAGAAATGGATAGAAATAACACTGAATGAACAAGTGATGATTGTGTAATGAGATGGTATGCTTGGATATGTTTTTGCAGGTTGAGCTGTTAAGGAGTACCATTTTACCAAGCACTGTGAGTAACATTATTATAAAGAGATGTTCATATGAATTGTATTCGAAATGTCATTTGATACGTTATGATATCTGAAATGTTATTTAAAGTAAACGAATGTCCTATTTTCAATCTATTGTGGCATTCGAAGAATGGTCCCAAATTATGGGGGACAACATGTCAATTCGGGTCCATGACATATATGTGATTATGAGATCTCGTTAGTCACTTGACAAAGTGGTGATATGTTTAATTGGTATCCAGAACCAATTACTCTAGTCGGAAGACGAGATGATATGTTCTGTTGAATGTACCATTATGATGTTCAGATGTGAGAACGCTTCTGAGTTATATTGTTTCATGTTTATGAAATATTCAGAATTCGTTCACTAACCTCTTTACTTTAATGTTATTCACTGGCTTTAGCTCATTGTATGTATATATATATACGTAGGAGGGTGACATGAAGGTCAAGCCTAGATGAATACCATTAGTTGAGCTACTAGCTAAAGTCCTTTTGAATTTTTGGTGCCCCCAAGTTGAGGCTACGTCTGTGTAGCCTTTGGCGAGTTTTGTGCTCTTGATGTGGAAGTTTTGATGACATGTACCTATGTTCATGAAAGTTTTTGTACATGATATTATGTATGTATTGTACAGTAGATAAATTAATAGTTATATACATATGAGTTTGTTCATATAGATCCACAACTCAATGGACAATTTGATGTATTTATAATGTAAGCTTCCGCTAGCTCCGATTATTTTGATTTGTACAGGAAGGCCTTTGGTAATCTTGAATTACTGGCTGGTCACCTCAGTGACCCTTACGAGGCAGGGTTCAGGTTGTGACAGGTTCGTTCACAAATAGGTCTAACAGGGTCCATGTCCACCTGCTAGCCTCCATGGTGGATATGGACTAGATAAAGGACTATGATTGAGATGGCACAACTTTGGCTACCATGTACAATTATGTGAATGTTGTCTCGTGTAACCATGGTACTAGATTGGGTGGATACTAGTACCTATGGTAGGTATACAATCATTCTTTTGTTGCTTATATGTCACACTATACCATCCATCTGTTGCCAGCTTATCTGATTTATTTGCTCTTTGTACATACCTATAGATGTGGTTCTTTGAGTACTTCCCCAAGGACGGTCCCGAGGTACGAGGCGTCTATTCAGAAGTCTTCCCTTGAGCTGTCCGATACTAGAGGTCTCGTAGGGTTTGGCAGCACCCTCTCATTCTTTCTACTATTGCTGAGTATCGACAAATGCTTGGCACTATTTCCCCCAACCATAGTCTTATTGTCTTGCCTATATTCTGACTATTTCACTTTCTATTGTTGGTATACTGATCATTGCATTGCCCTTTTCAGATCACGTGCCGTTCTTGGGCAGTTGTAGCCCCTGCTGGTGACACTTAGCACCCGGCTCTTCAGGCAACTACCTGACAGCGGCTTTTTCTAGAGGGGCCATTTTGTCTAGTTTGGTACTTGGTAGAGCGGGTCTGCCATCAGTCTCTAGGCATGATCCACCCACGGATTCCAATATCTTCCCTGCTAGTATGAGGATGAGGGATTCTCTCAATAAAGAGGAGTTCCTCCATGTTCGTGGTGGCACAGACACTGAAGGGTTGCCAGTAGAGGGAAACTACATGGAGTACGTCTATTCCCATCTTGAAGGATGGTTAGTGGAAGTTGCATTGGGTCATGCCATCTTCCTAGCTAGTCGAGGCCAAAAAGGAGACCTGGTTCCTACTCCAGTCATAGGTGCAGCACCAGCTAGAGGCATGGGTGCTGTGGTGGCGGTTGGGGGCTTGCCGGTAATGCCTTCTATTGTCTCAGTGATGGTAGGAGAAGGTATAATAGCATTTCTTATTCCGAAGCCAGCCATCATTACTTATCATCTCCCTCATGGGGTTGAGAAGGTATTCATTTATATTTTTAGTTTCTCTTGTCTTTGTCCATCACTAATGCTAATCTTGTCACGACCCAAACCCGCCTCTAAAAGTTTGGTCCATGACCGGCCTGTACATAGGCCTCAAAACCAAATTTCATAATAATGCATATTAAAATATTAGGCCACAAGCGGAAGCAAATGTCAATACAAAGATAACGTCCATTGAACCTGTGCATACATGATGAACTAAATAAATTTAAGCCTTTAATTACACTTCCATATAATATATACAATCACAAAACTTAGATAGATCTCACACACAAACACATAAGACTCAATAAATTACATAGTTAAATTGCATAATTCTCAATACAAGATCAAGGCCTCAACACGGAGGCGTACCCCAGGTGGTTTGGCAGGCAGGTGGACCTTAAGACAACTCTAGTGTCGATCCCCAATAGCTCACCTACATAAATTGTAATAACCCGACCCTCGTACATGTTCTTTGTTATATTTTCGGATCCTATTTTGTGATTTTGGATGCTTACTGTGAAATTCTATGAGAAATTAGGGATAAGAAAGTGAACTCCATGTTTAAAGCATATGTTTAAGGATGTCTATCTGTTCAACAAGAAAAGTATCTGTTACATTAGAAGGTTTGAATCAGAAATTGGAGGCCGAAAAGACTTAATTATCTGAAATTGATTTTATACATGTGATTAGCATAATTTTTAGGTAATATTAAGCATTTTTAGGAAATTTCAATTTCGGATGTTTAAACGATTGACTTTTGTCTTATTAGCTCTTATAGCTCTTGTAGATATATATATATATATATATATGTGTGTGTTCTTTGAGCTTTGGACTTAGTTCAACATATTTCATGGAAAAGGATAGTAAGAGTAGAGAGAAATGAGAAGGGAGTTTCAATAAAGGCTAGAGATTGAATAACCTAGAGAGACTTTGGGAGATCTCAACTCAAGGTAAGTTTGTCTATCTTTTATAATTCCTCTCTTGAATTTGAGGGTGATACAACCATGATAATTGAACCCAAGGTGTAATTGGATCATGTTTTATCCATTGGATGAGTTTGAACTAAGTTGCTTATGTATGTATGTGGAGAAATTAGCTTTGATTTCTTACTTTCTCATGAAAGATCATGAAGAACTTACCTTACATATATGTGTGATGGTATATGTGATGTTGATGAAAAAGGAAATTTGATTATAGTTAAGGATTCAAGAACTAGTGCGAATGTTGTCTCGTGTAACCATGGTACTAGATTGGGTGGATACTAGTACCTATGGTAGGTATACAATCATTCTTTTGTTGCTTATATGTCACACTATACCATCCATCTGTTGCCTGCTTATCTGATTTATTTGCTCTTTGTACATACCTATAGATGTGGTTCTTTGAGTACTTCCCCAAGGACGGTCCCGAGGTACGAGGCGTCTATTCAGAAGTCTTCCCTTGAGCTGTCCGATACTAGAGGGCTCGTAGGGATTGGCAGCATCCTCTCATTCTTTCTACTATTGCTGAGTATCGACAAATGCTTGACACTATTTCCCCCAACCATAGTCTTATTGTCTTGCCTATATTCTGACTATTTCACTTTCTATTGCTGGTATACTGATCATTGCATTGCCCTTTTCAGATCACGTTCCGTTCTTGGGCAGTTGTAGCCCCTGCTGGTGACACTTAGTACCCGGCTCTTCAGGCAACTGGCTGACAGCGGCTTTTGCTAGAGGGGCAATTTTGTCTAGTTTGGTACTTGGTAGAGCGGGTCTGCCATCAGTCTCTAGGCATGATCCACCCACGGATTCCAATATCTTCCCTGCTAGTATGAGGATGAGGGATTCTCTCAATAAAGAGGAGTTCCTCCATGTTCGTGGTGGCACAGACACTGAAGGGTTGCCAGTAGAGGGAAACTACATGGAGTACGTCTATTCCCATCTTGAAGGATGGTTAGTGGAAGTTGCATTGGGTCATGCCATCTTCCTAGCTAGTCGAGGCCGAAAAGGAGGCCAGGTTCCTACTCCAGTCATAGGTGCAGCACCAGCTAGAGGCATGGGTGCTGTGGTGGCGGTTGGGGGCTTGCCGGTAATGCCTTCTATTGTCTCGGTGATGATAGGAGAGGGTATAATAGAATTTCTTATTCCGAAGCCAGCCATCATTACTTATCATCTCCCTCATGGGGTTGAGAAGGTATTCATTTATATTTTTAGTTTCTCTTGTCTTTGTCCTTCATTAATGCTAATCCTGTCACGACCCAAACCCGCCTCTAAAAGTTTGGTCCATGACCGGCTTGTACATAGGCCTCAGAACAAAATTTCATAATAATACATATTCAAATATTGGGCCACAAGCGGAAGCAAATGTCAATACAAAGATAACGTCCATTGAACCTGTGCATACATGATGAACTAAATAAATTTAAGCCTTTAATTACACTTCCATATAATATATACAATCACAGAACTTAGATAGATCTCACACACAAACACATAAGACTCAATAAATTACATAGTTAAATTGCATAATTCTCAATACAAGATCAAGGCCTCAACACGGAGGCGTACCCCAGGTGGTTTGGCAGACGGGTAGACCTCAATACAACTCTAGTGTCAATCCCCGATGGCTCACCTACATAAATATACACAAAAACGGA
>NW_021025918.1:959052-1042531 GCF_004153795.1 Camellia sinensis
TTGTATGCAATTCACGCTCGATGGGCGCTCGACCTCCGCTCGGGCGTGAGACACAAGTCCTCGCTCGAGCGTGCATTCCCTCGCTCGAGCGGACTGTAAACACATGAAAGGTACTGGATACACGCATTTCATGCTCGAACGTTACTTTCCCCGCTCGAGCGGGATGCATGTACTCAGAGTGTACGCTCGAGCGTGAAGTCTTACGCTCGAGCGTGGGTCCAAAATCTGGAATTTCCAGATTGAACCTCCAAGCTCAAATTCAACATTTAAAGCATAAAATTCGATTCTTTTGGGCTAATTTTCTGGAAAACACTTTAAAACTCATAATATGACATGGTTCAAAGATCAATTTGCAAAATCATAGCCCAAAGGTAGTTCAATCAAACACAAATCCAAACAAAATTTCATGAACATATTGTATATGTAACATGCAAGTGTTCAATTGAAATCAAAGCTTCAAATACTTGATCAATGAGTCAATTCACTCAAAAACATGATGAATTCATGGACCATGGCTAGAATATAGACATGCATGTGAGGATTTTCATGAAATCAACCTCAAAACTCAACAATGTGTACATGCATGCATGATTTAGCTACTCAAATCAACTCTTTAAACCAATTCTTGACTTAGATCACTAATGACTCATGAACCATGCAAGAACCAACTTGAATTCATAAACTAAAGGATAAATATCCTACCTTAGGTCCTCAATGTCCAGTCTAGAAGCTCAATTATGCAATCTACTCTTCAATTCTTCTAATTCTCCAAACTAGTCTTCAAGATGAATCAATTCTTTCCCAAGACACTCTCTATCTCTCGGTTTTGGGTCTTGAATAATGGCTAAAGAGGTGCTAATGCTAACATATATGAGTTAACTATGGTCCTGGAATAATCCACTAAGTGGCAAAAGAGAATAAACATAACTAGTGTAATTTAATATTATTTAATCTAATTTAATCGTACCAAATCAAATTCCAATTAACTCTACCATAAAATCACATAAATTCTAACTAGCATAAAGCACCAATCAATTTTAGATTCGGCCGCCGATAAGACCTTCAATTTACAGTCCAAAAATAAAACACGAACATATCATTTAATGACTAACAGATAGAAATGCATTTAAAACAATATACTCATGTAATCAGTTCAGAATTTCAGTTCAATCAATTACTTATCATGCTTAATCAGAGACTAGCACTAATCAGAGGTGAGGGTTGTCACAGTCTACCCCCCTTAAAAGAGTTTGGTCCCCAAACTTGAATTACCTTCATTTTGGTAGAATACTGGATTCAGGGGAAACAGTTCAGAATATCTCTTTAACATATCATCTTCTCTTTTCCAAGTGGCATAAGTGCCACCGTGGTTTTGCCAATCCACTTTCACTAATGGAATTTCTTTGTTCCTCAACTTCTTGATTAGTCGGTTTACAACCTGAATAGGCCGTTCTTCATAAGTGTAGTCATCACTTAGCACTACACGGGAAGGCTCAATCACATGGAAGGGATCTCGAAGATAGTCCCTCAACATTGAAATGTGGAAGACGTTATGCATATGCTCCATTTTAGGAGGAAGCGCTACTTGATACGCCACCAGATTGATCTTTTCAATAATCTCATACGGCCCAAAATACCTCGGTGCCAGCTTACCCTTGACTCCAAAACGAGTCTGCCCTTTTCATCGGTGTCACTTTAACGAAAACATGATCACCTGCTTCATATACCCGGTCTCGCCTCCGGACATCCACATAACTTTTCTGTCGGCTTTGTGCGGTTTTCAATCTCTGTTGAATCAGTTTCACCTTTTCGGTGGTTTCCTGTACAATTTCGGGCCCAAGCAAAGGCCCATCTCCAACTTCTGCCCAGCAGATAGGAGATCGACATTTCCTGCCATATAAAGCCTCGAAAGGCACCATACCAATACTCGAGTGAAAGTTGTTGTTGTAGGCAAATTCAGCTAAAGGCAGATGACTTTCCCAATTTCCCTAGAAATCAAGAACACACATCCGCAGTAGATCTTCCAGAGTCTGAATGGTTCTTTCTGACTGGCCATCTATCTGAGGATGGTATGCACTACTCAGTCTCAGTTCAGTACCCAATGCTGTCTGTAGGCTTTGCCAAAATATCAATGTAAACTTCGAGTCCCTATCAGAAACAACGGACACAGGCACTCCATGCAATCTAACAATCTCATCAATATAAATTATAGCCAATTTGTCCGCATTTTAAATTGTTTTGACAGGTAAGAAGTGAGCAGATTTAGTCAATCTATCAACAATAACCCAAATTGAGTCCATACCTTTACTGGAGCGAGGCTGTCACGACCTAAACCCGCCCCTATAGGTTTAGCATCGTAACTGGCCAGTAATCCTTGGATTACTGAAGGCCTCTGAATAGATTAACAAGATTAAGGGGCTAGCGGAAGCAAATACATAAATACAGTTGTCCAATGAGCTGTGTTGACTTACATGAACAGAATAATTAAAACTTATATACATATTCATATATCATTCATACATTATACCCACACACATTACAGTATTATAAGTACAGCCAATGACATCAAATCAAGTCTTATATATACAGAAAAGACAGAACTTAAACACTGGACGCTTTGGGAACCTCCACGTGAGGCACAACGGTTGGTTGACAAGAGAACACAGATCCAAACAAAAGCCTTTAGGCTCGGGCTCCAAAATGCTCACCTATACATATATATACACACAATGAGCTAAAGCCCAATGAATAACATTAAGGTAAAGGGGTTAGTGAACGAAATCCGAACATATCATAAGTGGAAACAGATCATAGCATAATCATTCTCATATCAGAACATAATAATGGTACATCCCATAGAACACATCACAGAACGTCTTCCGACTAGAGTAATCGGTTCCGGATACCGATTAAACACATATCACCACAATGAAGTGGCTAACGAGATCTCGTAATTACCTGCATGTCATGGACCCGCATTTTCATGCCATCCCCCATGACTTGGGACTATCTATGGATGCCATAATAGATTTCAAATATGGAATATTCATTCACAAAAACAGATATCATTTCAGAAAACATAGCTTATCACATTTCATTTGGAACATAATTCATATAAACGTATCTTTACGATAACGTTACTCACAGTGGTTCCAATAGGTGGTCAATCAATCCCCGAGTCTTGACCTACAGTAACAAAATACATAACACAAGCATGTCTTATCATTACACATTCAAGTGGCCAACACGGCTTAGCTTACATTACATTGGTTCTTAGTCTTTCTTATCATAATGCCTAAAACACACACTAGCAGTCTCGGAATTTAGTACATTATTTACTTAGTGTGTTTCTAATCCCCAACCTCCTTAATATGGCTTAATTAGGCCTTAGAAATGCCTAAGATGCAATGAGGATGCCAAAACATACCTTGGAACACTTGGTAAAATTTTCTGAAAATAAGGTCCTTGCTCGAGCGTAGACTTACTCGCTCGAGCGGACATGCAAAATGAGGATGGTCACTCGAGCGCACATTCCTTCGCTCGAGCGATCTGTAAACGACATGAAACTTCTAGGAGCTTGCAATTCATGCTCGAGCGGAATTTTGGTCGCTCGAGCGGAGTGCACGCACTCAGAGTGGTCGTTCGAGCGTAAACTCCCACGCTCGAGCGTGGATGCAAATTCTAGAATTTCCATATTTGATCACCAAGCTCAAAACTCGAATTCAATCTTCCAAAACACATCTCTTGGGCCCCAAAACTTGAGATAACATAGTAAACTTGTAAAACATGAAGAATTTATGATCATTTCATAAAATCATGGCCCAAGGTTTTGTCAAAAGCTCACATTTTCAACTTAAAACATTATGAGTGTTCATGAACACAACATGCAAGAATTTTTCTTGTATCAAACTCCTCAAAACATGATCAAACCCCACAAACCAACTTGGAACTTGATGATTTCCCTAAATGAAGATGAATTTCAAACATGCAAGAGAGAATTCTTGGAAATCATGCTCAATTTGTAAGAGAATGGACATGCATGCATGAATTGCAACTCAAACTCTATTCTAAGCTCACTATACACATTCAAACTCATAATCTTGAAGAAATTTCGTGTTAAATGACTTAGATTCATAAATTAGCAGTTGAATTCATACCTATAGTCTTCAATTAACTAGATTCTTGCACAAAATTGATGAACTCAAGAAAAGCCTTCAACTTCTACCTTTAATTTCTTCTCCTCTCTCACTAGAATGCACGCTCTCTCTCTCTCTCTCTCTCTCTCTCTCTCTCTCTCTCCTAACAATCTCATCAATATAAATTATAGCCAATTTGTCCGCATTTTAAATTGTTTTGACAGGTAAGAAGTGAGCAGATTTAGTCAATCTATCAACAATAACCCAAATTGAGTCCATACCAATAATTAGAATATTAGGCTAACCAAACATGACTTAATTAATCAGACTAAATCAAATTTTAATAAAATTTGCCATATGGTTCTAAAAATTCCAAATAACACATTGGTGTAGTCAATTTCAGTTTCGGATGCCGATAAGGCTTTCAATTTTCATATCAAAGCGGAATTCTAAACAGATATTTCTACAAGTGACAGATAGAAAGCCCAACCTCATGCAATTTACATAATAAACCCCGTAATTTATTTTATTCACTTAATTAACATCCTTAATTACTGATTAGTAGCTAATTATGGGTCGGGGTTATTACAGAGGTAAACCAACAATGAAATCCATAGTAATATGTTCCCATTTCCACTCCGGTATTGGTAAGGGTTGCAGTAAGCCTGCGGGTCGTTGATGTTCAGCCTTGACTTGTAGGAAATGAAGACATTTCGATACAAAGTGAGCAATCTCTTTCCTCATTCCTGGCCACCAAAAATTTAGTTTCAAGTCTTGGTACATTTTCCTATTTCCTGGATGGATGGAAAGTTTCGAATTGTTGCCTTCCTGCAGAATTCGTCTTTTCAGTTCAGAATCATTCGATACACACAACCTTTCCTAAAATTTCAATACATTGTTCTCAAATTTAAAGTCCGGTCTCGGTTTGGACTCCCGTTCATCAATGACCTTTTTCAAAAAGTCATCCTGTTGCTGTTTTTCTTTAATCTCTTCAATCAGTGCCGGTTGAGCAGAAATAGCAGCTAAGGTTCCACCTTGTTCACGCAAAACAATCTCAACTTCAAATTTTTCAAGGTCACGTAGCAATTCTTTCTGTCCGGTGAGTAAACAGGCTAGATTTCCAATCGATTTCCGCCTCAGTGCATCGGCAACGGTGTTAGCTTTTCCTGGATGGTATAAAATTTGCAAGTCGTAATCTTTTATCAGTTCTAACCATCTCCGCTACCTCATGTTCAATTCTTTCTGTGTGAAGAAGTATTTCAAGCTCTTGTGGTCTGTATACACCTCACATGTTGCCCCATAAAGGTAGTGACGCCAAATTTTCAGTGCAAACACTACTACAGCAAGTTCCAAGTCATGAGTGGGGTAGTTCTTTTCATGCGGTCTTAGTTGTTGGGAAGCATACGCAATCACTTTACCATTCTGCATTAATACACATCCCAAACTCTTATGAGAAGCATCACTAAATATAGTAAAACCATTCGTACCTAAGGGTAGGGTAAGAATTGGTGCAGTCACAAGTCGAGTCGTTAACTCTTGAAAGGCTGATTCTCTCTGGTCGGTCCAATCAAACGATATCCCCTTTTGAGTCAACTGAGTCAATGGTAGGGCAATTTTGGAGAAGTCTTTCACAAACCTTCTGTAGTACCCGGCCAAGCCTAAGAAACTTTGAACTTCGGTAACGTTTGTCGGTCTAGGCCAACTTACCACTGCTTCAATTTTCTGCGGGTCCACTGAAATGCCATCTTTGCTAATCACATGTCCCAAAAACATCACGTTATCAAGCCAAAATTCACATTTAGTCAGTTTTGCATAAAATTTTTGTTCTCTTAAGGTCTGTAAGGCAATGTTCAAATGATGTTCATGTTCTTCCGTGCTTTTGGAATAAATCAGAATGTCATCTATGAAAACAACTACAAATTCGTCAAGGAATGGTTTGAAAATTCTGTTCATAAGGTCCATAAATGCAGCAAGTGCATTAGTAACTCCGAAAGGCATAACAAGGAAATCGTAATGTCCATACCTCGTTCGAAAGGCAGTCTTTTCAATGTCCTCTGGTTTGACTCTCAACTGGTGGTATTCAGATCTAAGGTTAATTTTGGAGAAAACATGGGCACCCTGTAACTGGTCAAATAAATCATCAATACGAGGCAATGGATATTTGTTTTTCACTGTTACCTTGTTCAATTCACGGTAGTCAATGCAGAGTCTCAATGAGCCGTCATTCTTTTTCACAAAAAGAACCAGCGCGCCCCATGGCGAAGTACTGGGCCTGATGAACTTTTTATCTAACAGTTCTTGCAGCTGAATTTTCAATTCTTTCAGTTTGGTAGGTGTCATTCTGTACGGAGCTTTGGAAACTGGCAGTGTACCCGGAATCACACCAATAGTGAACTCAATGTCCCTGTCAATCAAATCCCCTGGAAAATCATCTAGAAAAACATCTGGGAATTCTCTGACTATAGGAACACTGTCCACATTAGGTTTAACATCAGTAGGTACAGTCAATACAGAACATAGATACCCCTTACACCCCTTTCTAATCAGTTTAAAAGTTTTCATGGATGAAATCAGATATGGGGGTGGTACTACACCAACTCCACTAAACACAAACTCAGGTACACCAGGTGGACGGAAAATAACTTGTTTCGTTACACAGTCTATGGTAGTATGATATTCTGTTAACCAGTCCATTCCTAATATTACATCAAAATGGTCGATGTTCAACGGCAGTAAATCATTATACAAATGCACATCTCCAACAATAATCTCATATGCAGGGTACATATCAGCACAAGTCATGGATTCCCCAACGAGTGAAGATACAGCTAACAAATAGTTCATGGGTTCCAATGGTCTATTCAATTTCCGTGAAAAAGCATGCGAGACATATGAATGTGTAGACCCCGAATCAATCAGAACGTAAGCATTTTGAGCACAAATAGAGAGTGTACCTGACACAACTGTCTCGTTGTTCTGTACATCTCCCGGTACGAGTGCAAATACCCGGCCTTGCCTTACAGGCTCCTTTCCAGTAGCTTTGGGGTTGGGTTTTGGTGGAGCAATTGATGCTACGGTGCTAGCTGTAGCTTTACTATTGCCTTAAGAAGTGGAAGGGCAATCGTTGACCATGTTGCCCACCTTGCCACACCTGTAACAAGCACTAGAAATTTTATAACAAACCCCCTTATGATTCTTACCACATTCGGAGCAGGGCAGTATGAAACGGTTCCCCTGACTAGAACTGTTTGTTGACCCTATGTTCTGCTTCTTGTTCAACGAACTGTTCCGCCTTTCTTAAACTTAAAGCCCCGTCTTTTACCACGCCACTCGGCTATTGGTGTTTCAGTCTGTTTCAATGCTTCGATGTTCGACTCGGCCATTATTTCTCAGTCAAGAACATCCACATACTTAAGTAATTTCAGGACATTGATTCGGTCCAATATCTCGACATTAAGGCTGCCTTCAAATTTCCTGGCCTTTTTGTAATCAGTGTCCACCATGTGTGGTGCATATCTGTCGAGTTCAGTAAACTTTGATTCATACTCTGCTACTGACATGGTACCTTGTTTCAACTGTTCAAACTCAGTCACCTTGTGACACACTGAGGGAAGTATTTCTCAAAGAAGGCTCCCTTAAACTGAGCCCAAGTCATAACAGTATCGGTGTCACGGATAAGCATCCACCACCATCTAGCTTCCTCTTGTAACGTAAAGGTAGCCAGCAATACCTTGTGTGCTTCGGAACACGGAAACACTTCAAATAATTTCTCTGTTTCTAGAACCCATGCTTCGGCCTTTAATGGTTCAAGGCCTCCCTGAAAGGATGGTGGTTTCATTTTACTGAACTTCTGTGTCAAAACAATTATGCCATCATTAACATTTTGCTCCGGTTGAACTGAAGGAGGTGGGGCTGTTAGTTCTGTTGTAGCCGCAAGGCTTCAGTCAACAGTTCAACTATTCTTTCTAATCTTGCCATTCTGGCATCAGATGATTCTAATTCATCTGCATTCCTTGTACTGTCCATTTCACTATATGCAATACAGTAATAATAAACATAGGAATTGCCTACTTAAACACATTAGCACATTAGCACATATATTCATGTCATGGCCACACACACTTTTCAATGCTCATGCAATGCCCTATTCACTTTTCTTGGACATCCTATAGCTCATTTGGACACGTGTGTGCGGTATAACTCGTGCTTTAGTATCGCTCTGATACCACTCTGTCACGACCCAAACCCGCCTCTATGGGTTTAGGACCGTAATCGGCCAGTAATTCGTGATTACCAAAGGCCTGCTTAACAGTAAAGATAGTAATACAGAGTACAGGGGCGGGCGGAAGCTAAAACAGTAATAAAAGATGTTGAATGAGCTGTGACAGTTTGTATGCAAAAAGACTTTTCCGAACATATTCACATTCATAAGCAAAACATATATACATCATATGTACAAACATCCAGGTTAGGGACCAAATTCCTAATTACCACAGTACAGTACAAGTCTTAAACAGTATTACAAAATAGAGACGGAAGGGTGAAATTGAGACACCCTAAAACAGCCTTAGCTTGAAACGACTTGGGACCTCGCAGTGAGGCACAATGGTTGGCTTGACAAAAAGGCAGTCCTTTCGAATTTTTTGTTCTGTTTTGTTGGATATGGTGCCACTTGGTGATTAAATTTTTCGGCCAAAGCCTGTTTTTCGGCAACCATTGTCATCATTTTGTTATCATATTTTTGTATAACAATCAAACACTAGATAATCTCCCATACCCATGTCTGTTCTACCACAGACTACTTCACAAACCACGTAAACATCCCACAAGGAAAAAGAAAATCATGAAATAACCAACAATATCATAACTCAAATTTGTTGAACTTTATACTGGGAGGAAGATCTCGTCGAGCTGAGTCCGCTACTGAAAAGCCCAGCTCCAGAAAATATTCCACGCGCGCTCACGCACCTCCTAAAACTGGTGGGTGAGTTTCTTTATCTGCCACACACCAAACGCGCCATCACACCAGTCTCACTTACACGCACGACACGCGGCCGATGGAAGAAGGGGAGTGCACTGCGCGTTATCACCACGCCATCGACATGTGGATGCCATGTCATCGCCACATGGATGCCACGTCAGCATCGCGTGGATGCCACGTCATCGCCACATCGATGCCACGTCAATGGGGATGGCCATGTGGCTGCCATGTCAGCATCACGTGGCTGCCACGTGTCTCACACGTCATCGCCACGTGGCTGTCACGTCAGCACATTGTTGACTGGTCAAACTATCGGGTTGACCCGACTGAGAAACAAAGGGGTTATTCGGTGCTACGCGGCTAAGGTATGTCCGCAGATCTGAACCATCGAACTTATTTTTGCTAAATGTAAGCCATTTGAAGTCCGATTTTGGTGAGCCAATAGTGGTTTCCAACTATTTCGAGCATTCCGGGGAGATCTGTATGGTCAGATTTTTGAATCAGAGTTTTTGTAAAAAGTAAGAAGACGATAAAGGAATCCACAACAAACTCAAGATCGATGATAAAGTTAAATCCTTCAAATTTTGCAATCTGAAAGCCTCAGATGAAAGAAATCCTATATTTTAAAGACCTATTTGACCCTACTGCTCTAAAAGGTGTTAAACCGGAAGAAATGAAGGATAAAGACTGGATAAAGATGAATCAAAAGATTGTCGGTTGTATTAGACAGTAGATAGACCACAGTATGTTTCACCACGTTGCGCCAAGAGACAAATGCATATGTCCTCTGGACAATGTTAGAAGGAATGTACTAGTCAAAGACCGGCTGAAACAAGGCCTTGGTGACGAGAAGGCTTATAAATCTGAAATTGAAGAATGATGTGTTCGTCGTCGAGCACACCAGCGAATTCAAGAATCTGGGGAATCAACTTGCAACCGTAAAGAGTTTTTCTTCTATCTTCTTTGCGGATTCAAGAATGTTATTGTAGATTTAAGAATTCTCGTTTACTAAAACTGTATATAGTTCTTGTTTTGTCTACTAGATTCATTACTAGTTCTTGTTTTGTATACTAAGTTATAAGTTAATAGGACACTGGTTATAATTAATATGGTATTAGTTATGATATAAAATCATAGAAATTCATAACTAGTGTGTGAATGGTGACTCTCGCTCTGTAGGTAGGGTGAATAAACGTTAACCCTCTTTGGCAAGAATCATGATCCTCTCCTTGAGGTTCCTACTTGATTTCTTACTTGCTGGGCCATTGGGCCTACTTTTAGGCTCAGTTTTGATAATCTGAACCGTTCACATTTTAAGATTTATTAAATATATCATACCTGTAAAAAATCAAATTGATCGGATATCAGAAAGCATGTGTTCGGAAAACTGTTTATTAAATTTTTAAGAAAAATAGTTCTTAGTTAGTTTTCCGAACACATACTTTCTGATATTCGATCAATTTGATTTTTTACAGGTATGATGTACATGACAAATTCGAAAGTGTGAACGGTTTGGATCATCGAAATTGGGCCCAAAAGTGAACCCAATAGCCCATCAAGTAGGGAGTCAATGAGGGAATCCTTGCTCCGCATTACACATGACTGGTTCTTGTTCGAATGATGTTGGCTCTCCCTCTCTATTTGTCAGACGTCCTATCAATGTTTTTAATTGAATTTCTAATTTTTTAAATCTTTTTAATGAATTGCATGGTGGGTTAACAAGGCTTGTTAGCTGCTAATTAGTTTTCTTGAGAGATATAGGACTTGTTCTTTTTAGAGATCTTTCTTGACACAATAATGGGGAAGGTATATCTTATTTACTTTGATCAAATTCCAGCTACTCGTTTCTACCTCTGCGGTGCCTGCGCAACACACATGGCCTTACGACAAAAGTGTCTTGGCTACTTTGAGGTAATCTTTCTCTCTCTGTAGAATTAACTGTATCAGTTTTTGATGATTTCTTGGTATTGTTCGCTGTATATATAATATGAAGTTCTTGATACATGCCAAGGCAGTCCTTTCGTATTTTTTGTTCTGTTTTGTTGGATATGGTGCCACTTGGTGATTAAATTTTTTGCGGCCAAAGCCTGTTTTTCGGCAACCATTGTCATCATTTTGTTATCATATTTTTGTATAACAATCAAACACTAGATAGTCTGCCATTCCCATGTCTGTTCTACTACAGACTACTTCACAAACCACGTAAACATCCCACAAGGAAAAAGAAAATCATGAAATAACCAACAATATCATAACTCAAATTTGTTGAACTTTATACTAGGAGGAAGATCTCGTCGAGCTGAGTCCGCTACTGAAAACCCCAGCTCCAAAAAATATTCCATGCGCGCTCACGCACTTCCTAAAAATGGCCGGTGAGTTTCTTTATCTGCCACACACCAAACGCGCCGTCACACCAGTCTCACTTACACGCACGACACGCAGCCGATGGAAGAAGGAGAGTGCACTGCGCATTATCGCCACGCCATCGACATGTGGATGCCATGTCATCGCCACATGGACGCCACGTCAGCATAACGTGGATGCCACGTCATTGCCACATGGATGCCACGTCAACGGAGATAGCCATGTGGCTGCCACGTCAGCACCATAGGGCTGCCACGTGTCTCACACGTCATCGCCACGTGGCTGTCACGTCAGCACATTGTTGACTGGTCAAACTATCGGGTTGACCCGACTGAGAAACAAAGGGGTTATTCGGTGCTACGCGGCTAAGGTATGTCCGCAGATCTGAACCATCGAACTTATTTTTGCTAAATGTAAGCCATTTGAAGTCCGATTTTGGTGAGCCAATAGTGGTTTCCAACTATTTCGAGCATTCCGGGGAGATCTGTATGGTCAGATTTTTGAATCAGAGTTTTTGTAAAAAGTAAGAAGACGATAAAGGAATCCACAACAAACTCAAGATCGATGATAAAGTTAAATCCTTCAAATTTTGCAATCTGAAAGCCTCAGATGAAAGAAATCCTATATTTTAAAGACCTATTTGACCCTATTGCTCTAAAAGGGGTTAAACCGGAAGAAATGAAGGATAAAGACTGGATAAAGATGAATCAAAAGATTGTCGGTTGTATCAGACAGTAGATAGATCACAGTATGTTTCACCACGTTGCGCCAGGAGACAAATGCATATGTCCTCTGGACAATGTTAGAAGGAATGTACTAGTCAAAGACCGGCTGAAACAAGGCCTTGGTGACGAGAAGGCTTATAAATCTGAAATTGAAGAATGATGTGTTCGTCGTCGAGCACACCAGTGAATTCAAGAATCTGGGGAATCAACTTGCAACCGTAAAGAGTTTTTCTTCTATATTCTTTGCGGATTCAAGAATGTTATTGTAGATTTAAGAATTCTCGTTTACTAAAACTGTATATAGTTCTTGTTTTGTCTACTAGGTTCATTACTAGTTCTTGTTTTGTCTACTAAGTTATAAGTTAATAGGACACTGGTTATGATTAATATGGTATTAGTTATGATATAAAATCATAGAAATTCATAACTAGTGTGTGAATGGTGACTCTCGCTCTGTAGGTAGGGTGAATAAACGTTAACCCTCTTTGGCATGAATCAGGATCCTCTCCTTGAGGTTCCTACTTGATTTCTTACTTGCTGGGCCATTGGGCCTACTTTTAGGCTCAGTTTTGATAATCCGAAACATTCACATTTTAAGATTTATTAAATATATCATACCTGTAAAAAATCAAATTGATCGGATATCAGAAAGCATGGGTTCGGAAAACTATTTGTTAAATTTTTAAGAAAAATAGTTTTTAGTTAGTTTTCTGAACACATACTTTCTGATATTCGATCAATTTGATTTTTTACAGTTATGATGTACATGACAAAGTCGAAAATGTGAACGGTTTGGATCATCGAAATTGGGCCCAAAAGTGAACCCAATAGCCCATCAAGTAGGGAGTCAATGAGGGAATCCTTGCTCCGTACTACACATGATTGGTTCGGGTTCGAATGATGTTGACTCTCGCTCTCTATTCGTCAGACGTCCTATCAATGTTTGAAACTAAATTTCTAATTTTTTAAATATTTTTAATGAATTGCATGGTGGGTTAACAAGGCTGGTTAGCTGCTAATTAGTTTTCTTGAGAGATATAGGATTTGCTCTTTTTAGAGATCATTCTTGACACAATAATGGGGAGGGTATATCTTATTTACTTTGATCAAACTTCAGCTACTCGTTTCTACCTCTGCAGTGCCTGCCCAACACACATGGCCTTACAACAAAAGTGTCTTGGCCAATTCGAGGTAATCTTTCTCTCTGCAGAATTAACTGTATCAGTTTCTGATGATTTCTTAGTATTGTTCGCTGTATATATAATATGAAGTTGTTGATACATGCCAAGGCAGTCCTTTCGTATTTTTTGTTCTGTTTTGTTGGATATGGTGCCACTTGGTGATTAAATTTTTTGTGGCCAAAGCCTGTTTTTTGGCAACCATTGTCATCATTTTGTTATCATATTTTTTGCATAACAATCAAACACTAGATAATCTCCCATTCCCATGTCTGTTCTACCACAGATACTTCACAAACCACGTAAACATCCCACAAGGAAAAAGAAAATCATGAAATAACCAACAATATCATAACTCAAATTTGTGGAACTTTATACTGGGAGGAAGATCTCGTCGAGCTGAGTCCGCTACTGAAAAGCCCAGCTCCAGAAAATATTCCACGCGCGCTCACGCACCTCTTAAAAATGGCGGGTGAGTTTCTTTATCTGCCACACACCAAACGCACCGTCACACCAGTCTCACTTACACGCACGACACGCGGCTGATGGAAGAAGGAGAGTGCACTGCGCGTTATCGCCACGCCATCGACATGTGGATGCCACGTCATTGCCACATGGATGCCACGTCAACGGGGATGGCCATGTGGCTGCCACGTCAGCACCACGTGGCTGCCACGTGTCTCACACGTCATCGCCACGTGGCTGTCACGTCAGCACATTGTTGACTGGTCAAACTATCGGGTTGACCGGACTGAGAAACAAAGGGGTTATTCGGTGCTACGCGGCTAAGGTATGTACGCAGATCTGAACCATCAAACTTATTTTTGCTAAATGTAAGCCATTTGAAGTCCGATTTTGGTGAACCAATAGTGGTTTCCAACTATTTCGAGTATTCCGGGGAGATCTGTATGGTCAGATTTTTGAATCAGAGTTTTTATAAAAAGTAAGAAGACGATAAAGGAATCCACATCAAACTCAAGATCGATGATAAAATTAAATACTTCAAATTTTGCAATCTGAAAGCCTCAGATGAAAGAAATCCTATATTTTAAAGACGTATTTGACCCTATTGCTCTAAAAGGGGTTAAACCGAAGAAATGAAGGATAAAGACTGGATAAAGATGAATCGAAAGATTGTCGGTTGTATCAGACAGTAGATAGACCACAGTATGTTCCACCACGTTGCGCCAAGAGACAAATCCATATGTCCTCTGGACAATGTTTGAAGGAATGTACTAATCAAAGACCGCCTGAAACAAGGCCTTGGTGACGAGAAGGCTTATAAATCTGAAATTGAAGAATGATGTGTTCGTCGTCGAGCACACCAGTGAATTCAAGAATCTGGGGAATCAACTTGCAACCGTAAAGAGTTTTTCTTCTATCTTCTTTGCGGATTCAAGAATGTTATTGTAGATTTAAGAATTCTCGTTTACTAAAACTGTATATAATTCTTGTTTTGTCTACTAGATTCATTACTAGTTCTTGTTTTGTTTACTAAGTTATATGTTAATAGGACAGTGGTTATGATTAATATGGTAGTAGTTATGATGTAAAATCATAGAAATTCATCACTAGTGTGTGAATGGTGACTCTCGCTCTGCAGGTAGGGTGAATAAACGTTAACCCTCTATGGCATGAATGAGGATCCTCTCATTGGGCTTCCTACTTGATTTCTTACTTGCTGGGCCATTGGGCCTACTTTTAGGCTCAGTTTTGATAATCCGAACCGTTCACATTTTAAGATTTATTAAATATATCATACCAGTAAAATATCAAACATATCGGATATCAGAAAGCATGTGTTCGGAAAACTGTTTATTAAATTTTTAAGAAAACTAGTTTTTAGTTAGTTTTCCGAACACATACTTTCTGATATTCGATCAATTTGATTTTTTATAGGTACGATGTACATGACAAATTCGAAAATGTGAACGGTTTGGATCATCGAAATTGGGCCCAAAAGTGAACCCAATAGCCCATCAAGTAGGGAGTCAATGAGGGAATCCTTGCTCCGCATTACACATGACTGGTTCGGGTTCGAATGATGTTGACTCTCGCTCTCTATTGGTCAGACGTCCTATCAATGTTTGAAACTGAATTTCTAATTTTTTAAATCATTTTAATGAATTGCATGGTGGGTTAACAAGGCTGGTTAGCTGCTAATTAGTTTTCTTGAGGGATATAGGATTTGCTCTTTTTAGAGATCTTTCTTGACACAATAATGGGGAGGGTATATCTTATTTACTTTGATCAAACTCCAGTTACTCGTTTCTACCTCTGCGGTGCCTGCCCAACACACATGGCCTTACAACAAAAGTGTCTTGGCCACTTCGAGGTAATCTTTCTCTCTGTGCAGAATTAACTGTATCAGTTTTTGATGATTTCTTGGCATTGTTCGTTGTATATATAATATGTAGTTCTTGATACATGCCAAGGCAGTCCTGTCGTATTTTTTGTTCTGTTTTGTTGGATATGGTGCCACTTGGTGATTAAATTTTTTGCGGCCAAAGCCTGTTTTTCGGCAACCATTGTCATCATTTTGTTATCATATTTTTGTATAACAATCAAACACTAGATAATCTCCCATTCCCATGTCTGTTCTACCACAGACTACTTCACAAACCACGTAAACATCCCACAAGGAAAAAGAAAATCATGAAATAACCAACAATATCAAAACTCAAATTTGTTGAACTTTATACTGGGAGGAAGATCTCGTCGAGCTGAGTCCGCTTCTGAAAAGCCCAGCTCCAGAAAATATTCCACGCACGCTAACGTACCTCCTAAAAATGGCGAGTGAGTTTCTTTATCTGCCACACAACAAATGCGCGGTCACACCAGTCTCACTTACACGCACGACAAGCAGCCGATGGAAGAAGGAGAGTGCACTACGCGCTATCGCCACGCCATCGACATGTGGATGCCATGTCATCGCCACATGGACGCCACGTCGGCATCGCGTGGATGCCACGTCGGCATCGCGTGGATGCCACGTCGGCATCGCGTGGATGCCACATCATTGCCACATGGATGCCACGTCAACGGGGATGGCCATGTGGCTGCCATGTCAACATCACGTGGCTGCCACGTGTCTCACACGTCATCGCCACGTGGCTGTCACGTCATCACATTGTTGACTGGTCAAACTATCGGTTTGACCCGACCGAGAAGCAAAGGGGTTATTCGGTGCTACGCGGCTAAGGTATGTCCGCAGATCTGAACCATCGAACTTATTTTTGCTAAATGTAAGCCATTTGAAGTCCGATTTTGGTGAGCCAATAGTGGTTTCCAACAGTTTCGAGTATTCCGGGGAGATCTGTATGGTTAGATTTTTGAATCAGAGTTTTTCTAAAAAGTAAGAAGACGATAAAGGAATCCACATCAAACTCAAGATCGATGATAAAGTTAAATCCTTCAAATTTGGCAATCTGAAAGCCTCAGATGATGGAAATCCTATATTTTAAAGACCTATTTGACCCTATTGCTCTAAAAGGTGTTAAACCGGAAGAAATGAAGGATAAAGACTTGATAAAGATGAATCAAAAGATTTTCGGTTGTATCAGACAGTAGATAGACCACAGTATGTTCCACCACGTTGCGCCAAGAGACAAATGCATATGTCCTTTGGACAATGTTTGAAGGAATGCACTAGTCAAAGACCGGCTGAAACAAGGCCTTGGTGACGAGAAGGCTTATAAATCTAAAATTGAAGAATGATGTGTTCGTCGTCGAGCACACCAGTGAATTCAAGAATCTGGGGAATCAACTTGCAACCGTAAAGAGTTTTTCTTCTATCTTCTTTGCAGATTCAAGAATGTTATTGTAGATTTAGGAATTCTCGTTTACTAAAACTGTATATAGTTCTTGTTTTGTCTACTAGATTCATTACTAGTTCTTGTTTTGTCTACTAAGTTATAAGTTCATAGGACACTGGTTATGATTAATATGGTATTAGTTATGATATAAAATCATAGAAATTCATAACTAGTGTGTGAATGATGACTCTCGCTCTGTAGGTAGGGTGAATAAACGTTAACCCTCTTTGGCATGAATCAGGATCCTCTCCTTGAGGTTCCTACTTGATTTCTTACTTGCTGGGCCATTGGGCCTACTTTTAGGCTCAGTTTTGATAATCCGAACCGTTCAAATTTTAAGATTTATTAAATATATCATACTTGTAAAAAATCAAATTGATCAGATATCAGAAAGCATGTGTTCGGAAAACTGTTTATTAAATTTTTAAGAAAAATAGTTTTTAGTTAGTTTTCTGAACACATACTTTCTGATATTCGATCAATTTGATTTTTTACAAGTACGATGTACATGAACAATTCGAAAATGTGAACGGTTTCGATCATCGAAATTGGGCCCAAAAGTGAACCCAACAGCCCATCAAGTAAGGAGTCAATGAGGGAATCCTTGCCCCGCATTACACATGACTGGTTCGGGTTCGAATGATGTTGACTCTCGCTGTCTATTAGTCAGACGTCCTATCAATGTTTGAAACGGAATTTCTAATTTTTTAAATCTTTTTAATGAATTGCAAGGTGGGTTAACAAGGCTGGTTTGCTGCTAATTAGTTTTCTTGAGAGATATAGGATTTGCTCTTTTTAGAGATCTTTCTTGACACAATAATGGGGAGGGTATATCTTATTTACTTTGATTAAACTCCAGTTACTCGTTTCTACCTCTGCGGTGCCTGCCCAACACACATGGCCATACGACAAAAGTGTCCTGGCCACATCGAGGTAATCGTTCTCTCTCTGCAGAATTAACTGTATCAGTTTTTGATGATTTCTTGGTATTGTTCGTTGTATATATAATATGAAGTTCTTGATACATGCCAAGGCAGTCCTTTCGTATTTTTTTTTCTGTTTTGTTGGATATGGTGCCACTTGGTGATTAAATTTTTTGCGGCCAAAGCCTGTTTTTCGGCAGCCATTGTCATCATTTTGTTATTATATTTTTGTATAACAATCAAACACTAGATAATCTCCCATTCCCATGTCTGTTCTACCACAGACTACTTCACAAACCACGTAAACATCCCACAAGGAAAAAGAAAATCATGAAATAACCAACAATATCATAACTCAAATTTGTTGAACTTTATACTGGGAGGAAGATTTCGTCGAGCTGAGTCCGCTACTGAAAAGCCCAGCTCCAGAAAATATTCCACGCGCGCTCACGCACCTCCTAAAAATGGCAGGTGAGTTTTTTTATCTGCCACACAGCAAACGCGCCGTCACACCAGTCTCACTTACACGCACGACAAGCGGCCGATGGAAGAAGGAGAGTGCACTGCGCGTTATCGCCACGCCATCGACATGTGGATGCCATGTCATCGCCACATGGACGCCACGTCATTGCCACATGGATGCCATGTCAACGGGGATGGCCATGTGGCTGCCACGTCAGCATCACGTGGCTGTCACGTGTCTCACACGTCATCGCCACGTGGCTATCACATCAGCACATTGTTGACTGGTCAAACTATCGGGTTGACCCGACTGAGAGACAAAGGGGTTATTCGGTGCTACGCGGCTAAGGTATGTCCGTAGATCTGAACCATCGAACTTATTTTTGCTAAATGTAAGCCATTTGAAGTCCGATTTTGGTGAGCCAATAGTGGTTTCCAACTATTTCGAGTATTCCGGGGAGATCTGTATGGTCACATTTTTGAATCAGAGTTTTTGTAAAAAGCAAGAAGACGATAAAGGAATCCACATCAAACTCAAGATCGATGATTAAGTTAAATCCTTCAAATTTTGCAATCTGAAAGCCTCAGATGAAAGAAATCCTATATTTTAAAGACCTATTTGACCCTATTGCTCTAAAAGGTGTTAAACCGGAAGAAATGAAGGATAAAGACTGGATAAAGATGAATCAAAAGATTGTCGGTTGTATCAGACAGTAGATAGACCACAGTATGTTCCACCACGTTGCGCCAAGAGACAAATGCATATGTCCTTTGGACAATGTTAGAAGGAATGTACTAGTCAAAGACCAGCTGAAACAAGGCCTTGGTGACGAGAAGGCTTATAAAACTGAAATTGAAGAATGATGTGTTCGTCGTCGAGCACACCAGTGAATTCAAGAATCTGGGGAATCAACTTGCAACCGTAAAGAGTTTTTCTTCTATCTTCTTTGCGGATTGAAGAATGTTATTGTAGATTTAGGAATTCTCGTTTACTAAAACTGTATATAGTTCTTGTTTTGTCTACTAGATTCATTACTAGTTCTTGTTTTGTCTACTAAGTTATAAGTTAATAGGACACTGGTTATGATTAATATGGTATTAGTTATGATATAAAATCATAGAAATTCATAACTAGTGTGTGAATGGTGACTCTCGCTCTGTAGGTAGGGTGAATAAACGTTAACCCCCTATGGCATGAATCAGGATCCTCTCCTTGAGGTTCCTACTTGATTTCTTACTTACTGGGCCATTGGGCCTACTTTTAGGGTCAGTTTTGATAATCCGAACTATTCAAATTTTAAGATTTATTAAACATATCGTACCTGTAAAAAATCAAATTGATCGGATATCAGAAAGCATGTGTTCGGAAAACTGTTTATTAAATTTTTAAGAAAACTAGTTTTTAGTTAGTTTTCCGAACACATACTTTCTGATATTCGATCAATTTGATTTTTTACAGGTATGATTCCGATTTTGGTGAGCCAATAGTGGTTTCCAACTATTTCGAGTATTCCGGAGAGATCTGTATGGTCAGATTTTTGAATCAGAGTTTTTTTAAAAAGTAAGAAGACGATAAAGGAATCCACATCAAACTCAAGATCGATGATAAAGTTAAATCCTTCAAATTTTGCAATCTGAAAGCCTCAGATGAAAGAAATCCTATATTTTAAAGACCTATTTGACCCTATTGCTCTAAAAGGTGTTAAACCAGAAGAAATGAAGGATAAAGACTAGATAAAGATGAATCGAAAGATTGTCGGTTGTATTAGACAGTAGATAGACCACAGTATGTTCCACCACGTTGCGCCAAGAGACAAATGCATATGTCCTTTGGACAATGTTAGAAGGAATTTACTAGTCAAAGACCAGCTGAAACAAGGCCTTGGTGACGAGAAGGCTTATAAATCTGAAATTGAAGAATGATGTGTTCGTCGTCGAGCACACCAGTGAATTCAAGAATCTGGGGAATCAACTTGCAACCGTAAAGAGTTTTTCTTCTATCTTCGTTGCGGATTGAAGAATGTTATTGTAGATTTAGGAATTCTCGTTTACTAAAACTGTATATAGTTCTTGTTTTGTCTACTAGATTCATTACTAGTTCTTGTTTTGTCTACTAAGTTATAAGTTAATAGGACACTGGTTATGATTAATATGGTATTAGTTATGATATAAAATCATAGAAATTCATAACTAGTGTGTGAATGGTGACTCTCGCTCTGTAGGTAGGGTGAATAAACGTTAACCCCCTTTGGCATGAATCAGGATCCTCTACTTGAGGTTCCTACTTGATTTCTTACTTACTGGGCCATTGGGCCTACTTTTAGGGTCAGTTTTGATAATCCGAACCATTCAAATTTTAAGATTTATTAAATATATCGTACCTGTAAAAAATCAAATTGATCGGATATCAGAAAGCATGTGTTCGGAAAACTGTTTATTAAATTTTTAAGAAAAATAGTTTTTAGTTAGTTTTCCGAACACATACTTTCTGATATTCGATCAATTTGATTTTTTAGAGGTACGATGTACATGACAAATTCTAAAATGTGAACGGTTTCGATCATCGAAATTGGGCCCAAAAGTGAACCCAACAGCCCATCAAGTAGGGAGTCAATGAGGGAATCCTTGCTCCGCATTACACATGACTGGTTCGGGTTCGAATGATGTTGACTCTCGCTCTCTATTCGTCAGACGTCCTATCAATGTTTGAAACTGAATTTCTAATTTTTTAAATTTTTTTAATGAATTGCATGGTGGGTTAACAAGGCTGGTTAGCTGCTAATTAGTTTTCTTGAGAGATATAGGATTTGCTCTTTTTAGAGATCTTTCTTGACCCAATAATGGGGAGGGTATATCTTATTTACTTTGATCAAACTCCAGCTACTCGTTTCTACCTCTGCGGTGCCTGCCCAACACACAAGGCCTTACGACAAAAGTGTCTTGGCCACTTCGAGGTAATCTTTCTCTCTCTGCAGAATTAACTGTATCAGTTTTTGATGATTTCTTGGTATTGTTCGTTGTATATATAATATGAAGTTTTTGATACATGCCAAGGTCGTCCTTTCGTATTTTTTGTTCTGTTTTGTTGGATATGGTGCCACTTGGTGATTAAATTTTGTTGGCCAAAGCCTGTTTTACGGCAACCATTGTCATCATTTTGTTATCATATTTTTGTATAACAATGAAACACTAGATAATCTCGCATTTCCATGTGTGTTCTACCATAGACTACTTCACAAACCACGTAAACATCCCACAAGGAAAAAGAAAATCATGAAATAACCAACAATATCAGAACTCAAATTTGTTGAACTTTATACTGGGAGGAAGATCTCGTCGAGCTGAGTCCGCTACTGAAAAGCCCAGCTCCAGAAAATATTCCACGCGCGCTCACGCACCTCCTAAAAATGGCGGGTGAGTTTCTTTATCTGCCACACACCAAACGCGCCGTCAAACCAGTCTCACTTACACGCACGACACGCGGCCGATGGAAGAAGGAGAGTTCACTGCGCGTTATCGCCACGCCATCGACAAGTGGATGCCATGTCTTCGCCACATGGACGCCACGTCAGCATCGCGTGGATGCCACGTCAACGGGGATGGCCATGTGGCAGCCACGTCGGCATCACGTGGCTGCCACGTGTCTCACTCGTCATCGCGACGTGGCTGTCACGTCAGCACATTGTTGACTGGTCAAACTATCGGCTTGACCCGACTGAGAAACAAAGTGGTTATTCGGTGCTATGCGGCTAAGGTATGTCCACAGATCTGAATCATCGAACTTATTTTTGCTAAATGTAAGCCATTTGAAGTCTGATTTTGGTGAGGCAATAGTGGTTTCCAACTATTTCGAATATTCTGGAGAGATCTGTATGGTCAGATTTTTGAATCAGAGTTTTTGTAATAAGTAAGAGGACGATAAAGGAATCCACATCAAACTCAAGATCGATGATAAAGTTAAATCCTTCAAATTTTGCAATCTGAAAGCCTCAGATGAAAGAAATCCTATATTTTAAAGACCTATTTGACCCTATTGCTCGAAAAGGGGTTAAACCGGAAGAAATAAAGGATAAAGACTGGATAAAGATGAATCAAAAGATTGTCGGTTGTATCAGACAGTAGATAGACGACAGTATGTTCCACCACGTTGCGCCAAGAGACAAATGAATATGTCCTCTGGACAATGTTAGAAGGAATGTACTAGTCAAAGACCGCCTGAAACAAGGCCTTGGTGATGAGAAAGCTTATAAATCTGAAATTGAAGAATGATGTGTTTGTCGTCGAGCACACCAGTGAATTCAAGAATCTGGAGAATCAACTTGCAACCGTCAAGATGCCCTTGGATGATAAAATACAGGCCGTACTACTGCTCCGTTCTTTACTGGATAATTGGGAGACGTTGGTGGTTTCTCTCAGCAACTCTGCACTAGAGGGGAAGCTAACCATGAGGATGGTCACAGATGCCTTGTACAATGAAGAGACAAAGAGGAAAGACATGGGAGGTAATTAGTCCCATGCTCATGTCACAGAAGATGGAGGCAGAGGCAGAGACAGAGGTAGAGGAAGAGGTAGAGGCAGAGAAAGAAGCAAGAGTAGAGGCAGATAGAGCAACAGGAGTAAATCCAGAGACAGTAAATGCCAAGGTAACTCAAGCTTCACTTGGTTTCACTGTGGCTAGGAGGGTCACATAAAGAGGAACTGTCTAAGCCAGAAAAATAAAGGTGAAAGCAGTAAGTCAAAGGGAGATGAGAACACGACAACCACAACAACTAATGAAATACTTCTTGCAGTTGGTGAAGAGGAGGATGGCCTACACATGGCGAACCACAGCTGTACAAAGTGGGTGATAAACACAGCTGCATCCAATTACGCCACTTCCCACAGAGAACTCTTCATCTTGTACAACGTTGGAGATTTTGGCACTGTTCGAATGGGAAATTATAGTTATTCGAAGATTGTGGGCATTGGAGACATTAGTATTCAGACTAATGCCGGACACAAGCAGGTTCTCAAAGAAATGAGGCATGTTCTAGATTTGCGCCTCAATCTTATCTCTGGAAGCGCCCTAGACTGACAGGGCTATACAAGTACATTCGGAAATGGCCGTTGGAAGCTAACAAAAGGAGCTTTAACAATCGCCAAAGGAGAGATGTCTTCAACTATGTACAAGACTCAAACGAAGATCTATCTGGGAATCCAAATGCAGTAGAAGATAAGGAGTCACCAAACTTATGGCACAGAAGATTGGCTCACACGAGTGGGAAGGGATTGCATCTGTTAGCAAAGTAATCCAAGATATCCTTATCCAAAATGAGTGCCCTGAAGCCATGTGTTCATTGCCTTTTATGGCAAGCAGCATCTAGTTCGGAAACCGTTTTCATACCGGCGAATAGAGCATCTTTTTGCCGCTGTAAGGCGTTGTTGAGCCAGATTAAACTTTTGGCGTTGTTTTCGCCGACGGCCAGCAAGGACCAGTGTAGCAACAATAGATCCGGCTCGTATTTTAAAATCAAACGCCGAAATTGGCCTAGATCTCCGAGATCCATTGCAAAATAATTCAAACTCCCCCAATTATTTTGGCTTATATAATTTCTCGCCTGCGCTTGCCTTTTTAGATTTTTAATCCTGGCCGCAGATCTAGGAGCGGATCTAGGAGCGGCGCTTGCCTTTTTAGATTTTTAATCCTGGCCGCAGATCTGGGCACGGAGCGGAAACCCTAGAAGACAACACGCCGCGAATTGCAGAAGGGAGCAGCAATTGGGGGACGACACGTGGCGCGGGGGGAGCGTCCCAGGTAATATTAGTGGGACGCTCTAGGGCACCTATATAACCCACTCCCTAACTCTCTTCCACCAGTATAATTTTCCAGAGAGTGACTTGCGTCATCCGAGAGAGTAAGTGACGTCATCGAGAGTGAGTTATGGCATCAATGCGACGTCGTTTTAGAGTCCAAAACAAGAACATCTTCCTCACATATGCCCGATGTTCTATACCTAAAGAGAGACTGTTAGAGAAAATTAGATAGCTGTTCACAATCAGGCCACCAAATTATGTAAGGGTCGCACATGAATTACACGAAGATGGCAACCACACCTCCATGCCCTTGTGCAATTTCCATAACGTTTTCAGATGCAGAATGAACGGTTCTTCGACGTTACTCAAAAATTTTGGGGCCACATCATCGATTATGTTGTAGAAAGCGTCGTTCTTGTGGTCCCTCAGGTCGATGTGGCCAGAATAATAATTATGTGGTCCCAAAGACCGGGCCCAACATGTTTTCCCAATTCTAGATGCGCCTTCAATTATAATGCTCTTGGGCCTATGCGGTCTTTGGGCTTCGTCTCTTATATTGTCTGCAACCCATTGCTGTATTGCTGCTGGAACGACCCATACTGTATCTGTAAATAGATGAACATACGGCAATGGTGGATTAAATGAAATCCGGTCATAATTTGATGACAATTTGTCATAATTTAACCAGAAACATTTTGGGTCGCCATTTCGTACCACTGCTAGTGCTTCGTCCTTGGTGCCGGCTGCAAGTGCATCCCGATATATATTGTCTTTGTTATTCTGGTTAGCGCAGTGGCCCCTCTCACGGAATTCACCCCATTCCGTGTAATCCCCGTGCTTGGAGATGTATTCCAGCACATTCTGTTGGTTGTAGGCCCCTTGTACATTCGGATGGAAATGGCGACTGGTTCGATCGTGAACTCGTTGTAACTGGAGTCGGCTTCGGGGTTGCATAATATAATACTTGGAATCCCACCCGTTATTTTCTTTGGGCGGGCATATTTACAATTTGAAAAAAAATCCTGTTGCACTCCAATAAACTCGCGCCAATGTTTCAAAAATTGTGGGGCCACATCATCGATTATGTTGTAGAAAGCGGTCAGGATTAAAAATCTAAAAAGGCAAGCGCAAGCGGGAAATTTGAATTTAAAGGCAAGCGCAAGCTGATTGTGTAAACAATTAACCTGCGTATGGCCCACGCTTTGATTTTTCTGCATCATGGGTGATCTGTTATTATTCTGTGCCATACATTATACAGGAACCTGATTTAAACATGGTTAACTGTTCATGTTGACCCATGTCACGGTCAACATATTACGCCTATAAAATATAATCGATGTGATGCATTTAATGGTGGGTTCCTGATCATCGATTATGGCGACTACTTTCCGATTTTCGCAACGGCGTCCATATACCGCCAGAACTAAATTAAATTTTAGTCGCCGTTGGACAACCTCCAGCAGATCTGGTGTTTCCGGTCGAAGTTATTTTAAACTACGGAAACATGGTTTGTACAAAAAAAAACGATTCACATCTAAATCGTTGTGTGATTCCATCTGGAGGATTGACGATTTTCTCCTGTATGATGAGCCTCATTTTTTCCATTTTGATTTGCCGGAGGTTGGTACTGAAAGGGATGAATGACAATCCCGAAAATTGAAGTTGTTAGGACTCTATATCCAGGGTGTAGTTTTACGTCAAACTGGTGGTCTTTTCGAACTTGCTGCTGATACGCCTGGACTGGAAAGTGACATGCGTGATGCCCCTACTCAGGCTGTGGAACAAACGGCGGACATTGATCCATCTGGTATGCTTGACAATGGCCAATGTGAATTTGTCGTTGTGTTGGACCAGTTTCCTAATCCTGCGTATACGCCTAAGTTTGAAGATGTTTTCCTGTGGTCCAGTGGTGACCCACGAACTGGCTGTATGGTTAGGGGCACTGAAATAGATCGTTTTGTTGTATTGCGGCGTGTCCCCGTTGTAATGCCGCCGCAATCAAATGAATATCCAATTGTTAGCCGTCAAGGCGTTAAAACATTTATCAAACTCGGAAATAATGTTGTATCCGAATTCCGAGATAGTTTGAAGGCCCATCTAGAATTGGAAAAACATGTTGGGCCCGGTCTTTGGGACCACATAATTATTATTCTGGCCACATCGACCTGAGGGACCACAAGAACGACGCTTTCTACAACATAATCGATGATGTGGCCCCACAATTTTTGAAACAAGGGGCCTACAACCAACAGAATGTGCTGGAATACATCTCCAAGCACGGGGATTACACGGAATGGGGTGAATTCCGTGAGAGGGGCCGCTGTGCTAACCAGAATAACAAAGACAATATATATCGGGATGCACTTGCAGCCGGCACCAAGGACGAAGCACTAGCAATGGTACGAAATGGCGACCCAAAATGTTTCTGGTTAAATTATGACAAATTGTCATCAAATTATGACCGGATTTCATTTAATCCACCATTGCCGTATGTTCACCATTTACAGATACAGTATGGGTCGTTCCAGCAGCAATACAGCAATGGGTTGCAGACAATATAAGAGACGAAGCCCAAAGACCGCATAGGCCCAAGAGCATTATAATTGAAGGCCCATCTAGAATTGGGAAAACATGTTGGGCCCGGTTTTTGGGACAACATAATTATTATTCTGGCCACATCGACCTGAGGGACCACAAGAACGACGCTTTCTACAACATAACCGATGATGTGGCCCCACAATTTTTGAAACATTGGCGCGAGTTTATTGGAGCGCAATGGGATTTTTTTTCAAATTGTAAATATGCCCGCCCAAAGAAAATAACTTGTGGGATTCCAAGTATTATATTATGCAACCCCGGAGTCGACTCCAATTACAACGAGTTTTTGGAAAAACATGAACACGCCGGGCTCAAAGCGTGGACGAGACGAAATGCAGAATTCCATACAGTCAACGAGCCCCTGTTCGCCAGAACCAGTCAAGAAGAGGCATCGTAATGCCAAGAAGAAGGCCCAACGCAGGAAGATATTCCACTTCCAATGCGGCTGTTCGATATTCCACACAAATGGATGCATCGAACCACATACATTGGAGAGAGAGGATGCTGTCAGGGGTCTTTTACGATACTTTGAAGAACCCGATGTGGTTCAAAGCAGTAGACCTCTCCAGACCGGGCATTCAAGGGGTCTACAAGATACAATGCCTATTCAGCTACAACCTCCGGAAGGCATTGGGAATCTGGACGTTTATAGCAACAATGTATACGTGGCTGACATCCAGTGGTCACAGAAGCCTGTCGGAGACTGTATTTACCCAGCTTATTGCACACAGAATGACGATCAAATTATCCAGCTTTGGGATTATTAGCCCTGTAAATTATTGTCTCGCACTGACCATTGTACTCGACGAGCTTTCATATTATGTAAAAGATTGGCGATGGGAAAATATTTATGTAAATTTTTATGATTAAATAAAAATGCAGTTTTATTGAATTTAAGTGTCTTAATAAATTCGATTTCTGAGCAGGTTTAAGCTGGATAAATGGGCTGTAATTGGTAAACAGACCAACGGCGCAATTACAACAATGAGGCCCATTTAATGTTTATTAATTATTTTAAAATAGGCCCAGACATATGGTACATCAGCCCATTAGAGATAGGCCCATCTGGAAGTAGCCCATACAAACTATGAAAGAAGTGGACACTAAAGAGAAGGCCCAAATTTTATTACGCATAAAACAGTTACAAAATAATAATTTACAATTATTTTTTATTAGCTACACATCCAGAACCAGAACGAACAGGCTGATTTTTTGAAGGCGTGGTGATGTAGCAGACATCAGCGACGGAATATATGTCTGACGTCGTTTGGGTTTCTAGTTCGGAAACCGCTTTCATACCGGCGAATAGAGCATCTTCTTGCCGCTGTAAGGCGTTGATGAGCCGGATTAAACTTTCGGCGTTGTTTTCGCCGACGACCAGCAAGGACCAGTGCAGCAACAATACATCCGGCTCGTATTCTAAAATCAAATGCCGAAATTGGCCTAGATCTCCGAGATCCATTACAAAATAATTCAAACTCCCCCAATTATTTTGGCTTATATAATTTCCCGCCTGTGCTTGCCTTTTTAGATTTTTAATCCTGGCCGCAGATCTAGGAGCAGATCTAGGAGCGGCGCTTGCCTTTTCAGATTTTTAATCCTGGCCGCAGATCTGGGCGAGGAGCGGAAGCCCTAGACGACAGCACGCCGCGAATTGCTGAACGGAGCAGCAATCGGGGGACGACATGTGGCGCGGGGGGAGCGTCCCAGGTAATATTAGTGGGATGCTCCAGGGCACCTATATAACCCACTCCCTAACTCTCTTCCACCAGTATAATTTTCCAGAGAGTGACTTGCGTCATCCGAGAGAGTAAGTGACGTCATCGAGAGTGAGTTATGGCATCAATACGACGTCGTTTTAGAGTCCAAAACAAGAACATCTTCCTCAGATATGCCCGATGTTCTATACCTAAAGAGACACTGTTAGAGAAAATTAGAGAGCTGTTCACAACCAGGCCACCAAATTATGTGAGGGTCGCACATGAATTACACGAAGATGGGCAACCACACCTCCATGCCCTTGTGCAATTTCCATACCGTTTTCAGACGCAGAATGAACGGTTCTTCGACGTCACTCACGATCGAACCAGTCGCCATTTCCATCCGAATGTACAAGGGGCCTACAACCAACAGAATGTGCTGGAATACATCTCCAAGCACGGGGATTACACGAAATGGGGTGAATTTCGTGAGAGGGGCCGCTGCGCTAACCAAAATAACAAAGACAATATATATCGGGATGCACTTGCAGCCGGCACCAAGGACGAAGCACTAGCAGTGGTACGAAATGGCGACCCAAAATGTTTCTGGTTAAATTATGACAAATTGTCATCAAATTATGACTGGATTTCATTTAATCCACCATTGCCGTATGTTCATCCATTTACAGATACAGTATGGGTCGTTCCAGCAGCAATACAACAATGGGTTGCAGACAATATAAGAGACGAAGCCCAAAGACCGCATAGGCCCAAGAGCATTATAATTGAAGGCCCATCTAGAATTGGGAAAACATGTTGGGCCCGGTCTTTGGGACAACATAATTATTATTCTGGCCACATCGACCTGAGGGACCACAAGAACGACGCTTTCTACAACATAACCGATGATGTGGCCCCACAATTTTTGAAACATTGGCGCGAGTTTATTGGAGCGCAACGGGATTTTTTTTCAAATTGTAAATATGCCCGCCCAAAGAAAATAACGGGTGGGATTCCAAGTATTATATTATGCAACCTCGGAGCCGACTCCAGTTACAACGAGTTTTTGGAAAAACATGAACACGCCGGGCTCAAAGCGTGGACAAGACGAAATGCAGAATTCCATACAGTCAACGAGCCCCTGTTCGCCAGAACCAGTCAAGAAGAGGCATCGTAATGCCAAGAAGAAGGCCCAACGCAGGAAGATATTCCACTTCCAATGCGGCTGTTCGATATTCCACACAAATGGATGCATCGAACCACATACATTGGAGAGAGAGGATGCTGTCAGGGGTCTTTTACGATACTTTGAAGAACCCGATGTGGTTCAAAGCAGTAGACCTCTCCAGACCGGGCATTCAAGGGGTCTACAAGATACAATGCCTATTCAGCTACAACCTCCGGAAGGCATTGGGAATCTGGACGTTTATAGCAACAATGTATACGTGGCTGACATCCAGTGGTCACAGAAGCCTGTCGGAGACTGTATTTACCCAGCTTATTGCACACAGAATGACGATCAAATTATCCAGCTTTGGGATTATTAGCCCTGTAAATTATTGTCTCGCACTGACCATTGTACTCGACGAGCTTTCATATTATGTAAAAGATTGGCGATGGGAAAATATTTACGTAAATTTTTATGATTAAATAAAAATGCAGTTTTATTGAATTTATGTGTCTAAACAAATTCGATTTCTGAGCAGGTTTAAGCTGGATAAATAGGCTGTAATTGGTAAATAGACCAACGGCCCAATTACAACAATGAGGCCCATTTAATGTTTATTAATTATTTTAAAATAGGCCCAGACATATGGTACATCAGCCCATTAGAGATAGGCCCACCAGGAAGCAGGCCATACAAACTATGAAAGAAGTGGACACTAAAGAGAAGGCCCAAATTTTATTACGCATAAAACAGTTACAAAATAATAATTTACAATTATTTTTTATTATCTACACATCCAGAACCAGAACGAACAGGCTGATTTTCTGAAGGCGCGGTGATGTAGCAGACATCAGCGACGGAATATATGTCTGACGTCGCTCAGGTTTCTAGTTCGGAAACCGCTTTCATACCGGCGAATAGAGCATCTTCTTGCCGCTGTAAGGCGTTGATGAGCCGGATTAAACTTTCGGCGTTGTTTTCGCCGACGACCAGCAAGGACCAGTGCAGCAACAATAGATCCGGCTCGTATTTTAAAATCAAATGCCGAAATTGGCCTAGATCTCCGAGATCCATTGCAAAATAATTCAAACTCCCCCAATTATTTTGGCTTATATAAATTCCCGCCTGCGCTTGCCTTTTTAGATTTTTAAACCTGGCCGAGGATCTAGGATCGGCGCTTGCCTTTTTAGATTTTTAATCCTGGCCGCAGATCTGGGCGCGGAGCGGAAGCCCTAGACGACAACACGCCGCGAATTGCGGAAGGGAGCAGCAATCGGGGGACGACACGTGGCGCGGGGGGAGCGTCCCAGGTAATATTAGTGGGACGCTCCAGGGCACCTATATAACCCACTCCCTAACTGTCTTCCACCAGTATAATTTTCCAGAGAGTGACTTGCGTCATCCGAGAGAGTAAGTGACGTCATCGAGAGTGAGTTATGGCATCAATGCGACGTCGTTTTAGAGTCCAAAACAAGAACATCTTCCTCACATATGCCCGATGTTCTATACCTAAAGAGACACTGTTAGAGAAAATTAGAGAGCTGTTCACAACCAGGCCACCAAATTATGTGAGGGTCGCACATGAATTGCACGAAGATGGGCAACCACACCTCCATGCCCTTGTGAAATTTCCATACCGTTTTCAGACGCAGAATGAACGGTTCTTCGACGTCACTCACGATCGAACCAGTCGCCATTTCCATCCGAATGTACAAGGGGCCTATAACCAACAGAATGTGCTAGAATACATCTGCAAGCACGGGGATTACACGGAATGGGGTGAATTTCGTGAGAGGGGACGCTGCGCTAACCAGAATAACAAAGACAATATATATCGGGATGCACTTGCAGCCGGCACCAAGGACGAAGCACTAGCAGTGGTACGAAATGGCGACCCAAAATGTTTCTGGTTAAATTATGACAAATTGTCATCAAATTATGACCGGATTTCATTTAATCCACCATTACCGTATGTTCAACCACATGGACGCCACGTCAGCATCGCATAGATGTCACGTCACTGCCACATGGATGCCACGTCAACGGGGATGGCCATGTGGCTTCCACGTCAGCATCACGTGGCTGCCACGTGTCTCACACGTCATCGCCACGTGGTTGTCACGTCAGCACATTGTTGACTGGTCAAACTATCGGGTTGACCTGACTGAGAAACAAAGGGGTTATTCGGTGCTACGCGGCTAAGGTATGTCCGCAGATCTAAACCATCGAACATATTTTTGCTAAATGTAAGCCATTTGAAGTCCGATTTTGGTGAGCCAATAGTGGTTTCCCACTATTTCGAGTATTCCGGGGAGATCTGTATGATCAGATTTTTGAATCAGAGTTTTTGTAAAAAGCAAGAAGACGATAAAGGAATCCACATCAAACTCAAGATCGATGATAAAGTTAAATCCTTCAAATTTTGCAATCTGAAAGCCTCAGATGAAAGAAATCCTATATTTTAAAGACCTATTTGACCCTATTGCTCTAAAAGGGGTTAAACCGGAAGAAATAAAGGATAAAGACTGGATAAAGATGAATCAAAAGATTGTCGGTTGTATCAGACAATAGATAGACCACAGTATGTTCCACCACGTTGCACCAAGAGACAAATGCATATGTCCTCTGGACAATGTTAGAAGGAATGTACTAGTCAAAGACCGCCTGAAACAAGACCTTGGTGATGAGAAGGCTTATAAATCTGAAATTGAAGAATGATGTGTTTGTCGTCGAGCACACCAGTGAATTCAAGAATCTGGAGAATCAACTTGCAACCGTCAAGATGCCCTTGGATGATGAAATACAAGCCGTACTACTGCTCCGTTCTTTACTGGATAATTGGGAGACGTTGGTGGTTTCTCTCAGCAACTCTGCACTAGAGGGGAAGCTAACCATGAGGATGGTCACAGATGCCATGTACAATGAAGAGACAAAGAGGAAAGACATGGGAGGTAATTATCCCATGCTCATGTCACAGAAGATGGGGGCAGAGGTAGAGACAGAGGTAGAGGAAGAGGTAGAGGCAGAGAAAGAAGCAAGAGTAGAGGCAGATAGAGCAACAGGAGTAAATCCAGAGACAGTAAATGCCAAGGTAACTCAAGCTTCACTTGGTTTCACTATGGCTAGGAGGGTCACATAAAGAGGAACTGTCTAAGCCGGAAAAATGAAGGTGAAAGCAGTAAGTCAAAGGGAGATGAGAACACGACAACCACAACGACTAATGAAATACTTCTTGTAGTTGGTGAAGAGGAGGATGGCCTACACATGGCTAACCACAGCTGTACAGAGTGGGTGATAAACACAGTTGCATCCAATTACGCCACTTCCCACAGAGAACTCTTCATCTTGTACAACGTTGGAGATTTTGGCACTGTTCGAATGGGAAATTATAGTTATTCGAAGATTGTGGGCATTGGAGACATTAGTATTCAGACTAATGTCGGACACAAGCAGGTTCTCAAAGATATGAGGCATGTTCTAGATTTGCGCCTCAATCTTATCTCTGGAAGCGCCCTAGACTGACAGGGCTATACAAGTACATTCGGAAATGGCCGTTGGAAGCTAACAAAAGGAGCTTTAACAATCGCCAAAGGAGAGATGTCTTCAACTATGTACAAGACTCAAACGAAGATCTGTTTGAGAAGTCTAAATGCAGTAGAAGAAAATGAGTCACCAAACTTATGGCACAGAAGACTGGCTCACACGAGTGAGAAGGGATTGCATCTGTTAGCAAAGTAATCCAAGATATCCTTATCCAAAATGAGTGCCCTGAAGCCGTGTGTTCATTGCCTTTATGGCAAGCAGCATCGAGTATCATTTAGTTCAACAAGCAAGAGGAAAAAAGAAGTGCTTAGTATGGTACACTTAGATGTTTTTGGCCCAATCGAAGGAAAGAAATGGAGGCAATCCCTCATTCTTCCGTAGTAAGAAGTTTGATGTATGTAATGGTGTGTACCCGACTAGATATAGCTCACGTAGTTGACGTGGTGAGCAGATTCCTTGCCAATCCAAGAAAAGAGCATTGAGAGGCTGTCAAATGGATTCTTCGGTACTTGAAGGGAACTTCAAAGATATGTCTATGTTTTGGAGGAGTGTAGACATCCCATTTTTGACGGCCCTTCAAGACTTGGATGTTCTTGTAGGTACGTCCGATAATGAGTTTGTTTGCTCGCTAAGTGCTCGAAGTCCTCGACAGAATGCCCCAGCTTTGAGCATTTCAAACCCTGCATCCATTTTGTCTCATTTTTAGACCATGCCTTGGTCTTTCCAGCCTGCAATCTTTGGTGGCCTGCCAGACATCCTTGGAGACTACTGGCCATCACTTCTTGTCTACCGGCCATTGATGTGACTTGTCGGCCATCAATGATGCCTTGCCGGCCATCACTGATGGCCGGCCGGCCACCAATACTTTCTACAGATATTTATGCCAGCTGTGCCAACTGTTTGCACAGATGCTTGCATCTGTCCACACGTGGAGGGCTGGATCTTCTTATATAGATTTCATGTTTTCTATGTATATGGGGTGTCCTCCCCCATTTTTTGGCGTTAGAAAATTTGGGACAAAATTCTCTCCCTCTCTCTCTCTCTCTCTCTCTCTCTCTCTCTTGCAATTTTGTGCACACTTGCCTAGTTATATCACTCTTTTGCATATGCATCCTTAACCAAAATTGATCACCTTTGAGCTGAGGTCCATTTAGGTCTTGTTAGAGCTCTTGAATGTGGTTCTGACTTGTATTTGTGCCTAAAGTTGTGCTTGGTTTCAAGAGGTAAAACACTTGTCTTTTAAACTTGTTTTAGTACACTTGTTTCTCTATCTTTTTCCACTATTTTGGGACCTTTTTTGAGTTGTAAAAATCTCTGTTTTAATGGGTTGAAATTGGTGTTTTAAGCCATTTAAAGTTAGGGGGGTGTCTCATCCTTTTTTATACCTTGCTTCTAAGCCTTTTGCACCTTTGTTTCCCACTTTCATTTGTGTTGTAACTTAATTTGATTAGCTTACTAGTTAGTTAAATTAAAAGTGTTGTAATAATTAGTTAATTAGTTTAGCTATTTATTTAATTTGGTTTGTAATAATTAGCTTAATTAGCTTAATTAGTTGCTAGTCAGTTTAGCTTTATTCATTCAAACTCTCCTTTGTGAGAGCGTAATGTAATAATGTGTATGTCTTCCAACCCCACGTCTTTCTCCCTTTTATTTATCCGCTTTTGATGGTTAGATTAGGGACATGTTTCAATTAGCATACCTTATGCTTGCATCCATTCATTCGTATTGCATGCACCGAGGCTCAGCGCATCATTTAAACTACATTGTCATTTCAATACCTTTGTTAAATATATGTTTAACCGCATGTTATCAAATCGATCCATATGCCATATTAGTAGCCGAGCCTATTAATTGCATATTGCATGTGTTGCATTAGGCATCTTGTATAGTTAGGAATCATGCATATTTTTCTAACTCATATCTTCTTAGCTCGGAGTACTAGGTGAGTTTTAATGCTTTAGCATACTTGCATGAGTGTGAGTGATTGCCATGACTAGCATGCTTGCCGTGAGGCTAAATGCTTACTTGATTAAACTGCTTGAATGCCTGTGGATAAATGCTTGTTGTTTGAATTGGAACGGTAAATGTGTGTTTTAAGCCCACTATGTGTAGTGGCAAATTCACTACTTTAAGCCCACTTTGTTAGGTAGCAAATTCGCAACTTTAAGCCCACTTGGGGTGGCAAAATCAAACCCTTTTTGCAAACAAAAATGAAATCGAATAGTTCCAATTTGATCAAACTAGTCTATATTTGCTTGTGTCACATAGTAATGCTAGCTTAATAATTGGAACAAGAGCATATAAGGTTAATAAAAAGTCATATCATGATTAGTAGAGGTCGGTCTTTGATCGGGCGAGGGAGGATACTCAATTCATGACCTTCCCCTCTCTTACCTAAGTTCCGGAGCCGAAGCGACTTTGGTGATGATGGACACGTGGCCTTTGGCACGAGTCATGGGTTTTCTAAATTTTCCCAAATAAAATATTTAGGTGGCGACTCTATATCTGGAAAAATAGTCCAATTTTGGCATTTTTGATTCAAAAATTGATTTTCCAAAAGATTTGCCGGATTTGGACTCTTTTGTGTTTATCAATTTCGCATTGCAGTTGTAAGATTAGATTTAGAACTGCGGGAGTCTGAACTGTAGGGCTTTCTTTCAAACCTTCCGAAAGGGGGCGCGAAAAAGTCAAGCTATAGTTTCTGGTGACTCTGTTGGGGATTTAGAGAACTTGACTCGAACTCATGATATGATATTTTATCTATACTTATGTGTTTCTTTGCATTTGCATTGGTACACCTAAGTCATTGTGTTTGCCATCTGCTATTCCTGAACGGTTTGGTGGAGGCTTGCTTGGAAAAGCTTGCAAAAGGCTGACCAGTAGTGGGCTCTGCCACGATGTGAACACAACCCTTGGATCTGGAGTACCGTTGTACCATTTGATCCTCCTTTCACTTCTCGGTGTTAGGTGTGAGTGGTATATTAGGTAGTCTTGCTGAGGTACCCTTTTTGACCAATCGGCCTAGTTGCATATCAAAAGCCATAGAGACTGTTCCAAACTAGGACAGGTTGCTTACCTGAATTCAGGATTGTGTGAAACACTTTGCGTGAATAGTGAACCCTAGCTCCTAACGAAACTTGGATAGGGTAACCCTACCCAATCATAGGGGTGTTTTGGCTCTCACTTAACTGGTATATGCTCTTAGAGTAAAACTCTACAGGAATATATGTATCAGTTGCAAGTTTGGGCATCAACTTTGGAGGCAGAAATTAGTGTTGAGTGCAGTTCTACAGCTTATGATTACAATTGTGCCTTGTTCAAATCTGAGCTGAGGTGCTGTGCGGTTTCTGATTTTTACTTTCTTTTGCTTTATTTCTTTTTGCAAGGTAGTTAATCACAATTCCTCCGGTTTAAGGTATCCAATAACGAAGCAGAATACGAGGCGTGTATTGCTGGTTTGGAAGCCGCCCTGGAACTAGAGGCAAAAAGGTTGAACGTTATCGGAGACTCGAACCTAGTTGTGTCTCAAGCAAATGGAGACTGGAAAGTCAAGGAAGAAAAGATGAAGTTCTATCACCAGACCCTGGTCGTTCTGATTCCCAGGTTTGAAAAGTTGACCTTTACACATCTATTGCGAGAGAATAACAGGTTCCCTGACGCATTATCAACTCTATCTTCTATGATAGACATCCCTCTGGGAGTTCGAATGCATCTGATCAACATTGAACATAGATATACGTCGGCCTACGAGTTTATCGCCACAATTGATGAAGTGCAAGATCAAAACCCTTGGTACTACGACATCTGGAACTTCTTGGAAAATGAAGTTTATCCGTTAGGGGAAAATGCCAAAGATAAGAAGGCAATACGGTGGATGGTCGTTCAATTTATCATCTGTGGAGGTAAACTGTACAAGAGGGGTCATCTGGGAATGCACAAGTTCTGTGTCGAAGCAGAGGAATCAAAACGCCTAATGGAGGCCATCCATGGGGGAGAGTGTGGAGCGCACATGAGCGGAGTAATGTTACCACGAAAGATTCTCAGGCAAGGCTACTACTAGTCTACCATGGAGGAGGATTGTATCGGTTTTGTTCAGCGATGCCACAAATGCCTAATTCATGCCATTCTCATGAATATCCCACCTTCGAAGCTGTACAACATGACTTCACCATGGCCTTTCTCAGTCTGGGGAATCGATGTCATCGGCGCAGTCACACCGAAAGCGTCAAATGGACATGAATACATTCTGGTGATAATTGATTACTTTACAAAGTGGATAGAAGCTCAGTCTTATGCAGTGTTAAAAGCAGCGCATGTGGCTAAGTTCATCCGAAACAACATCATTTGCCGGTATAGAGTCCCAAATGAGATCATTTCCAATAATGGCTCCCATTTCAAGAAAGAACTGATTGACTTGTTGGAGAAATACAATGTGGCTTTTCATAAGTCATCCACATATCGGCCACAAACCAACGGAGCTGTTGAGGCCGCCAACAAGAACATCATGCATATTTTGCAGAAAATGGTTGAGACCTACAGGGACTGGCCACACAAATTGCCATTCGCACTCTGGGGTTATAAAACTTCAATCTGGATGTCTACTGGGGCAATTCCTTATTCTTTCGTCTATGGGATGAAAGCTATTCTGCTAATCGAAATAGAAGCCCCGTCACTACGAGTTATAGCTGAGTGTCATATAGTAGAGGCGGATTAGCAATAGAGCAGGTTCGAAGAACTAATGCTATTTGATGAGAGAAGGCTGGAAGCATTGTGCCATGTTCAGGGTTATCAACACAGGATTGCTATAGCTTTTAACAAGAAAGCTAAGTCCCAGAATCTTAAGGAAGGGGCTTTCGTGCTGAAAGACAATCGAGCTCCCATCCATGGCCCTAGGGGCAAGTTCAGACCCAATTGGACTGGTCCTTATATCATCAAAACTATCTGGTCAGGTGGAGCTGTTATTCTTATGGATCTGGATGGCTAAGAATTTTCCCAACCGATCAACAAGGACAAGTTGAAGAAATGCTATTCCTGAGAGGCTCGCTAGGTCGAAAACCCAGAAGGGTGACCCAGGCAAAAGTTAGAGCACAAAAATTAGAAAAAAAAGAAAAATTGAGCTCACAAGGTTGAAAATCCTAAAAGGCGGCCTTGGCAAAAGTTAGAGCACAAAAGGAGAGCATTAATACTCGAGTGAACCCGAACTAAACTACGTAAGGCCTGATTCCCATCTTCGGGATACGTAGGCAACTTTATCCTGAAGTTCAGCCGTAAACACCTCCAAATCAACTGTCTTGTCCATGTGGCCTATCAGGTCATCTTTGTATGTTCTTTATCTGAAAGCCCGGTTGTGATCCTTATTCTAGGAGAAGAGCCGGTTATAGTGCTAAGCAGTACTATTCAATCAAGGGACAATTTGTGATCCTTGGATTCGGGGTTGTACATCTCAAGGATAGATTCCGTGCGTGTCAATTTGTGATCCCTATCGAAAATAAAGAAAAGTTTTGATCAAAGTTGACTTTGCTCAAATTTTACCTTTTACAACTTAGACCATTTTTGGACCAAAAAGAAAACTTTCAGTGCTCACAACTTTAATTTCATTGATTTCAATACAAAGCTCTCCAACTCTCGATACAAATCAAATCGCTTTTATTACATGCATAAAACTTGAAAAGTAAGATCAAAGCAATAAACTAGGGACATAGATGAGTCCGGTGCTCCTGCGTCCCCCGCTTATGCTTGTGGAAGCTTCTGATGCTAAAGTGGGCCCGGATTATGCCTCATCTTCGAGCCAAGTTAGGCACTCGCTAGAAAGGGCACAGCTGAAACTAGGGGCAGGGGCCATAAATTCCCTCGTCCTTTAAGCAGTAAGGTATCTAGCCAAAAATGAACCTCGGATGGAGAATGAAGCCGGGTATTCTACCCCATCCTCTGGGCAAATATGATCATGTCCAAATTAACATTTGAACTAGAAAGGGAAGTAGAATACACAGTGTGTAAGGCCGATCAGCTCAATGCCTGGTTACCAAGCTGTGTTGTAGCTCATCTCGGTCAGATTAAGCTAGGGCAACGCCAAGCAATGTCAGCAGCAGACCTGTTGCACATCTAGTGGCACCACCATCCTTCATTTGCGAAATCCACTAGCTATTGGCCGAAAAAATATGCCCGTGCTGAGTATGCAGGGCATGAGTCCACTACCTTCAGCTTGTCCATTAGTCACACTTGCGGAGGGATGAAAGAAAAGAGAGATTAAAGAATAGAGAGATGTATGTTAAGAGGAAAGTAAAAAAAGGGCTTTAAGAGAAAAACAGAGCATGAGTGCCGAGAGATATAAGAAACAAATATTAGGAAGGGTGGAAACATTACCTAATGAAGTAATGGACTTCCTGTAAATTTGGTAGTCTCTTGTCGATGGAAGGCGTCTAAGCCCATCAAAGTCTCGGCCAACACTAAGCCGATGCAACTCTTGCCCTCTTTCAGGCCTTGCGCCACTTCGACGAGTCAAATGTTAGACCTGTTGAAACTAGGGGCAAGAAGGAAATCTGCCAACATACACAAGCGAAGGGCGTGTTGCCGAAAACTCTACCAAAGAATATTACCTCAGTCATCAACCCCAGAAAATTAACGAATCAAGCTGGGAATATCCAGCTCTTTGTTGTGAACCAAAGATCGAGCCTCGTGTAAAGTAAGCCCGCACATCCATCCTAAAGCTTAGATGTGGCCATAGTAGGGTTGAGGTATGATTTCCTCATCGTGCCGAGATTCCATTAGCACTTGAAAATTTTCAATTGTCAAGCATATCTCTTGTCCCCCAAAGCTAAAGACGTGTGTAATCGGGTTCCAACATCTAGCCGCAACATGAAGGAACGAAAAACAAAGCAGAGAACGACTCAGCAAGAAAAGTGCATTTATGCCGAAACCACAAAAATTCACCTTTTCCGAGCCATCTAAAGTCGCAATCCAATTCGAGAGTTTTTGGGCAAAAAAACAGCTCTATTTGTGAAGAATTTGCAGCTGAAATGAAAAAACTACGAAGTTCAACCTTTTGTAGATGATAAGGCAGTGAGTGGAAGCTAGGTGTCAACAATTTGGAGGTCCTACAGATTAATGGCCGGCAAGCCACATTGGTGGCCGGCAGACCACCTCACATGGCTGGCAATCACTACTCATGGCCGACAGTCTCGCACTCTGACTTGTAGTCCTTCTTTGTCCTGAACAATGCTAGAAACATGTGTTCTGTTCTGCTTTTAGTCTGTTTTAAGGTCTTGTTTAGAGTCCTTTCGATTTTATCAAATTTGCTATTCTTGTATGTCGTTTGTTGTGGCATAGTTTTTCTTATCGAGTTGTGTTTGTGCTGTTTTTGTTTATCAAGTTGTCGTTGTTTTGTTTATCGAGTTGTTATTGTGTTATTTATCGAGTTGTATATTTCTTTTCAATTTAGTTGTTGGTCGGTTCATGACCCAATTAAGACTGTTGTGGCAATACCAGTGTTCAATTTCATTATCAAATTCAATCTCATTTCCATGCTAAGCGGTGCTTATGATGCAAAATACAACACGTTTTCAAAGAAAAGTCGGTTTTCATTCTAATCATGGTTGTTTTTACAAAACTGGAGTACAAGTTTTTAAAGCAAATAAAACTTGTGTAGAACTGTACAATGTGCTAAAACTATAAACAAAAAATCAGCGTTGGTCGCCTCAGACTCGAAAAACCCTCTTCGTCCTCTTCCTTGGAGGAGAGGACTCTGGGGCACTGTCTCCGTCAGTGCCGTTATCTAAATCTGAACCAGAGTCTGAACCAGAGCTATCTCCGCTCTCAGCCTCAGAGCTCGCCCCTGCTCTCAGAATTCGGGTCGGCGTCATCATCTCCATTCTCAAATGACTCTGAATGCTGACTCGCTGCCTTCTCAGAGTAGCTCATCTCAGCATCATCATTACTCAGAATGGGCTCTGAAGGGCCACTCCCATCTCGAGTGCCTCTTGTTCTGCCTCGACCGAGTGTTGGAGCCTGCCTCTCTCTCCTCCCCGCTGCCGGAGGAGGTACTGCTAGTGTAGGTGCCGCAACTACCACTGACACCATCGACATGGATGGAATCTGGAAAGACAATTGTCACATATCAGTTACCACATGTGTATCAGATGCAAGCAGAATGTGTAGAATAAGTGTATGCAGAAATCAAATAAACGTATCAATGCAGTGTGTCATATGCAGTTTCAATCGGAATGTCAGTGTTAGCGTGTCAGTGGAAATTTGATGCCAGAAGTGCAAACTGAAGAACTTACTGGGATACCGTGGAGGCCAAGCAATGTATCCCTCCTTTGTACCATCCCCATCAGTGAGGCTATCAGCTTGAGGGTGCCTCTTGTGTACTCAATCGATGCTTATAAATGTAGTTTGAATGATTTGTATCTGCAAATGAATATATCTGAAATGAAATATGGAGTGCAAATGTAAAGTGTGGTTCATACCGAAGTCCGGCCTCGGATCCCGACAAGCTCATGACCAGCCGCTGCAAGGTCAATCGAGACCTGGTAGGCATCCCGGATGTATCGCCAACAAGTCAGCGTGGTGGGAGGCTCTGGTCAATCAGCTCTCCGCCTTGCCCTGGAAGCCCCTCTGCCACGGGCTTTGCTTGCTCGGGTCACTCTAGGCCTCGCTCTCGCGACAGGAGCTCCCGCTTCCTCAGCTCCACGAACGCCGGTCAAGGGTGGCATCAAGTGTGTCTGTGTTTGTATGAAAGTCACATAGTCACCCTCTGCTCGATTGAAGTCGATGTCCAGGCCCACCATAAACTGGATGACCTCCTCAATAGATAGGCTCTCGGTGGACCGCATGGACTCTGGTGGAGCCATCGGGACAATCGGGTCGGGCATACGCATAATCTAGCGCACAAAGCGCTCACCCAAGAACTAAGCCCAGCATACCGGGTCTTCAAGCAGAATGTGGTAGTGGGAGATGGCCCAAGCGTTGACAAATTGGTCTCGGACCGCCCTAACATCAAGGCCCATGGCTGCCACACGATCTGCAAACAGAAGTTGTACAAATTATTAGTTGTTGCCAGTTGCTAAATGTGTGAAGCAGAACAGTTTCAAAGCAAAAATGACTGTGTTTCGGATTACCTCATGGGCAGCTATTGTGTCGATGTAACGCCTGAAGAACGTGAAAGGCTCACAAGTCCTACGGCGAAGCTGACCATCATATACCCGCGAATAGAGGACTATTAATGGAAGCTCCTCTACAGGCTCTGGGGCGAGAGTCGAGAAGTATGCGTATACCCATAGCTGTAAGGAAAATGAGTGGTATGTGATCAATACAATATCGAATAGATACATAAAGTGCAAAACAGAAAGCATAGTGTCAAAACAGTGTTTGAGCAGATACAACAAAAAGCATGTGTTGAAAAAGATATAAAGCAAAAATTGTAAAGAAAATATAAAGTGCAAAGAGGAAACTGAGATGTGTACCTCTCAAGCTTGCTAGTAGGCTCCAATTAAGTCTCCCCGCAGACGGGAGGTAGAGCTCATATATCTGTACAGTGTGGTGAGGCAGCTTCGCCCTAGTAGTAAAAACTGACCCGAGGAAGGGTCACCAGGGCACTCAGCAAATATAATCCAACAATATTCCACCAGTTCGAGAACAAGGTGGTACCGAAGATGAACATCAGGAAACCCCTGGCGTACTGGTCGATCTCCTCTATCGTCTCGGGCTCGGTCCCTCTGAATCGCTGAGTGAACTAAGTGTATCTGACCATCCCCGTCCGGTATATGGGTGGGTATGCCCCCAACAACTCGAACCAGGCTGTTTCTCGCATAGAACATTCCACAAACATTGTATCTCGATTGTTTGTCTTGCATAGAACATGCATTCGTACTGTATCGCACTTGTTAAGTCTCTTTCTTACACATGCACAATATTGTATGTACGGTTTATTCAGAGGAGTTCCAGGTAAAGTCATTCGTGCTCTTCGAATCACATCCTTTTACCTCTTCCTCCTCTCGCGTGCAACGCGTTAGGATTGCCCTCCTCCAGTTAAAAACATTCGGGTGTGTCCCGGAGTTCACACCACCTCTTCTCCTCTCACGTGAGAGGCATTAGGATTGACCCACCCCCTCGATTAAAAACATTCGAGTGCGTCCCAGTGTTCACACGACCCCCTCGGTTAAAAACATTTGGGTGCGTCCCGGTATTCACAACACCCCTTGGTTAAAAATATTTGGGTGCGTCCCGGTGTTCACACCACCTCTTCTTCTCTGCATGAGACGCGTTAGGATTGTTTGTATCGGTTAAAAACATTTGGGTACGTCCCGGTGTTCACACCACCCCTTCTCCTCTCGCCTGAGACGTGTTAGGATTGTTTGTATCAGTTAAAAATATTCTGGTGCATCCCGGTGTTCACACCACCTCTTTTCCTCTCGCGTGAGACGCGTTAGGATTGTTTATATCGGTTAAAAATATTCAGGTGCGTCCCGGTGTTCACACCATCCTTTTTCTCCTTCCGTGTGCAACGCATTAGAATCCCGGTTGAGACCTCGGGTGTGCCCGATGGTTACGTCGCCCTTCACCTTTCCTGCACGTCGCGTAGTTAAGCCTTAATTTTCTTGCATCCTTTTTGCATGAAATATAGTTTGGGTTTGTGTTTCACGCGCGTGGCGCATGGTTTTATTTTCATGATTGGAATTGTTGTGCCTTGTTTCAGTTTGTTTACTTGTTGCATTTAAATATTTCATTGCACAACCTCATTGCATGATCATAAGTTATGTTCTTGCATCATGCATATCATTTGCATTTTGCCCTAAAACTACACTGGTTTAATTCCTTGCAAAGGGATGAGTAGGCAGCCTGTGGGCACAACCATTTGTTTTTATCTTGATTGTTTGTCCAAGTCTAACGGCCTTGTCAAAATGGGTCGTCTCTGGGCTTTGACATTCACTCATGTCATTTCATGACTCCAAATTCTGTCAAAAAGGGGCAACTGTAGAAACCCCATTTTTGACGGCCCTTCACGACTTGGATGTTCTTGCAGGTACATTCGATGATGAGTCTGTTTGCACACCGAGCGCTCGAAATCCTCGGCGGAATGCCCCAGCTTTGAGCCTTTCAAACCCTGCATCCATTTTGTCTCATTTTTGGACCATGCCTTGGTCTTTCCAACCTGCAATCTCTGGTGGCCTGCTGGCCATCCTTGGAGGCTACTGGCCATCACTTCTTGTCTGCCGACCATTGATATGCGTTGTCAACCATCAATGATGCCTTGCCAGCCATCACTGAGCCGGCCACCAGTGTTTTCTGTAGATATTTTATGCCAGTTGTTTGCATAGATGCTTGCATCTGTCCACACGTGGAGGGCTAGATCTTCTTGTATAGATTTCATGTTTTCTGTATATATGGGAAGTCCTCCCCCATTTTTGAGGGTTAGAAAATTTGGGACAAAATTCTCTCTCTCTCTCTGTGTTGCAATTTTATGCACACTTGCCTAGTTATATCACTCTTTTGCATACACATCCTTAACCAAAATTGATCACCTTTGAGCTGAGGTCCCTTAAGGTCTTGTTGGAGCTCTTGAAGGTGGTTTTGACTTGTATTTATGCCTAAAGTTGTGCTTGGCTTCAAGAGGTATAACACTTGTCTTTTAAACTTGTTTTAGTACACTTGTTTCTCTATCTTTTTCCACTGTTTTGGGGCCTTTTTTGAGCTGTAAAAATCTCTGTTTTAATGGGCTAAAATTGGTGTTTTAAGCCATTTAAAGTTAGGGGGGAGTCTCACCCTTCTTTATACCTTGCTTCTAAGGCTTTTGCACCTTTATTTCCCACTTTCAAACCAGCTTTTTTGGGCCTTTAACTACTGAATTTCAGAGTATTTTCAGTGGCAAAAAACATGTTTTGAAGTCCAAATTTGAAGGGGTTAGTCTCTCCTCCTTGTGCCTTATTTGCTAGCCTACTTAACTCCATGTGTTAGCATGATTTTCTAGTTTTTTGTAGCTATATTCCAGCTTGTTTTTGCCTTTGTTTTAGACTGCTTTAGCTTTGTTTTGGGCTATTTGGGTCAGTTGAGTCTTGTTTTGCATGGTTGTAGTGTAAAGGTCCTCACAAGGATGGTGTTTTATGCCATTAGGTAGCTCTTGTTTGAGTTGATTGCATGTTTTGGTGTTGTTTTGCACTTCAAATCAGCACCTAAAGCTCTGCAACCTCCCTCATTTCTTGACTTTTTAATTTTCTTTGAGGGTTGTTTCAAACTTGTGATTCTTTAAGCTTAAGATTGAGGTCCATGCTTAATGGTTTAATCCTCTTTTAAGGGTTCGTTACCAACAGCATGAAGCTTCTCTCATGCCTTAAATCACCCCTTGGTTGACACTTCCTTCTTTTTAGAAAACTCTCACCAGTGGACTTAATTGACTAAGGCATGGTTGGTAAAGTAAAATGTATAATTAAAACTTGCAACTAAAAGTGAGCCAAGATAAGAATTTGATTGTGTTTTTGATGTGTTTAATCGGACGTTAATTGAACACATGGAACTTGGACCATTCCATACTTGTTAGTGATGAAATGATCCAAGTATCCAAGGTCAACTTCTTCCCTTGATCTCTCATGAAAGGGAGGTGGTTTGCGTCTCATTTTACATTTATTAAAGTTGCACTTCTTGAATCATAAGCCATCATGCAATGAAATTTCTTGAGTTGGTCATTTGTGACTTGAGTTCACAACTCCTTGGATTTGTTCAGGAAAAGGAGGGGTGAGTTGTGAAAATAATTTATGGAAATACCCTCTTTTTGCTTTGTTAGTCCTCTGTTGCAGCATGATGATCCAGTGCATCAGTGGTCGACAGACCACTATCTATGGCCGGTAGGTGGCCAGCAGTGCACTATTGATGGCCGGCAGGCCACTCCCATGGGCGGCACCTGGCCGACAGTCTTTTCCAGTGGCCAGTTGGCCACTGATGCAAACCTCAGCAGAATTGGTAAGGTGGAGTAAAATGGTTCTTGAAATGTTCTCACTCTGCTAACAGAAGGTTGCGAGAGCGAAACGGAGGTCTTTTTGGGTGGTATCCGAGCATGTGCATCTTCAATTTCCTGAGATGGAGTATTGGCAGCGTAGTTAGAGATTTTAATTACTTAGCTTGCTTACATTTGTGTTGTAACTTAATTTGATTTGCTTACTAGTTAGTTAAATTAAAAGTGTTGTAATAATTAGTTAATTATTTTAGCTATTTGTTTCATTTGGTTTGTAATAATTAGTTTAATTAGATTAGCTTAATTAGTTACTAGTTAGTTGTCACGACCCAAACCCGCCCCTATAGGTTTAGCGACGTAACCAACCAGTAATCCTTGGATTACCGAAGGCCTCTGGACAGATTAACATATAGATAGGGGCTGCGAAAGCAAATATACAAAATATACATCGTCCATCGAGTTGTGCAGACATACATGAGACTAATGATCTTAAACCTTTTATAAATTTACAAGTGATGTCAGAAGATATAACATTTACATCTCACTCCTAGAAGTATAATATCCGAAATCTTGTCCAAAAACTTAACAAAACAAACAGAGTCTAACAAAGTGACAAAAAAGCAGCCACAAAACTTGACTTCATCCGGAACCTCCTCGAGAGGCACAAAGGTTGGCTGACAAAAACTGAACCATAAGCCGTCAACTCTAGGCCTAGTTACGTGCCTGCTCACCTACATACATAATATAAATCGTGAGCTAATGCCTAGTGAATAATAATAGAGTAAAGAATTTTAATGAATGATGCCTAGAACAGATTTCAAATCTCATAGCGAATCAGAATCATAATCAGGTAGCAGAAACCGAGTCAAAGTCCTATTCATATTCAAATCATGTGTGGTACATCCATTAGCATAAACATATCTCTTTGGTCAAGCACATCAAGTTCCATATTGGAACCTCCAGTACCGGGTAACATATCTCATAGAACAGCCACGGTATTATTTCCTCCGGGCAAGAGCTTGTGCCACGGTATTGTTTCCCCCGAGCGAAGGCCTGGGCTACTGTATTATCCCCGGGGCTAGGGCCTCATGACCATAAGCCACAATATTATATCCCTTAGGTAAGGGCCTCAGCTAAGGATACCACAATTACGTTTCAAAGAAAATTTGGGCAATCATTCATTCATACAAAACGTAGCATTTTAGAAAACTGATCATTTCATATCATCAGAAAATAATTAAAGTTAAACATAGCTTTACAGAGTTATTACTCACAGATAACAGGTGGCTCCAATTAGATGAGTAGAGTAGGTAATTCACTTATCTTGAGGCGCGTAACCTACATAACATGACAGATGCATACGCTGAAACACATGCTCGAATTGTACATAACTCATTTCATTTGCTCCTGGTACGTTTCTAACCTTTAACCCGATTACGGTGTCTTAATCATGGCCTAGGAATGCTCAGGATGGAATGAGGATGCGAAAATGCACTTGAAAAGATTTTTTCAAAACTTGCTGAAAACAGGGTCCACACTCGAACGTGGCTTTCCTCGCTTGAGCGGACATGCAAAATGTGAAGGTTCGCTTTAGCGTGACTTCCTTCGCTCGAGCGAACTTTAAACCTTGACAAAAGTACTGGATGCTTGATTTTCACACTCGACGGGCGCTCAACCTCCGCTCGAGCGTGAGACTCAGAACCTTGCTCAAGCGTGTTGCAAAACATATGAACTTCTAGGTACATGCATTTCACACTCGAGCAGGTATCATGTCGCTCGAGTGGAAGTGCACGCATTCAGAGTGCTTCGCTCGAGTGTGAACTCTTACGCTCGAGCGTAGATTCAAATTCTGAATTTCCAGATTTGATCTCCAAGCTTCAAACTCAAACTAAACACTTCAAAACTCATCCTCTTGGGCCAAAATTCTGGAAAACACTTAGAAACTCACAACATATCATGGTTGAAGATCATTTCATGAAATCAAAGCCCCAGTGTATGTCAATTGTTCAAAAATTCAACTTAAACTTTATGAATGTTTCATGATCATAACATGCATGGATTTTCTTAATCTTAAGCTTCTCAAAACATGATCAAATGCCATAAAACAACATAAAACTCGATAATTTCCCAAAATCAAGGTGAATTCAAAACATGCATGAGGGAATTCTTGGAAATCATGCTCAATTTGTAAAGGAATAGACATGCATGCATGGTATGGTCCTTCTACCATCTTAATTGACTCAAGTCTTGCTTAACTCAACATAATCTTCATGAATTCATGTTCTAAACATCATAATTATATAATCTAAGTGTTGAATTCGTACCTCAACCTCTCAAGTAAAATCTAGATGATGAGCACACTAAGATTCCAAGCTAATTCTTCCCAATTCCAACAATTTTTGTCAAAACCTCTAATTGAGTTCAATTCCCAAGCTTAAGACCAAATCTTCCTACTCCTCTCTCTCACATTTAGAGCATCAATTTGAGGTAGTGAGTGAGCCAAGTGAAGTCAAGTGGGCCTTAAATAGGCTTCACTAAAGTGGCTTAATTAAGAGTGACTTAGGTTAATCACATTACATTAATTATTCTAATTTAATCGTTTCAAATCGAATTTCAATTAAACCTACCATAAAATTCTTTAAATTCCACATAACACATATATCAAATCAATTTCAGAATCAGATGCCGATAAGGCCTTTAATTTGCAAACTGAAACTAAAACATAAACAGGTCTTTCTAGGCTAAATAGATATAAACACTATAACGCAACGCACACATGCAAATTAATGCAGAATTTCTCCTCAGTTACTGTTTAGGCATAATTAATCATGGATTAATGTTAATCATAGGTCGGGGTTGTAACAGTCTTCTTCCCTTAAAGAGTTTGGTCCTCCAAACTTGAATTACCTTTTTTTGGAAGAACATCGGATTCAAAGGGAATAAATCAGGATATCTCCTCATCATATCTTCATCTGCCTCCCAAGTTGCATAAGTTCCTCCTTGGTTTTGCCAATCAACTTTTACCAACGGTATTTCCTTGTTTCTTAATCTTTTGATCCTTCGATTGATAATTTGAATTGGTCGTTCTTCGTACGTATAATCATCTTTTAACAGTACATGAGTTGGCTCTATCACATGTAATAGATCTCTCAGATAATCCCGAAGCATAGAGATATGAAACACATTATGCATATGCTCCATAACCGGTGGTAAGGCTACCCGATACGTTACTGGGTTGATCTTCTCCAAAACTTCATATGGCCCAATATATCTTGGTGCTAATTTACCCTTAACACCGAACCGTGTTTGCCCTTTCATTGGAGTCACTTTAATGAACACGTGATCCCCGACCTCATATTCTCTCTCTCTTCTTCGGACATCAGCATAACTCTTTTGTCGGCTCTATGCAGTTTTCAGATGCTGTTGGATCAGTTTCACTTTCTCTGTTGTTTCATGCACAAGTTCCGGTCCTAACAAAGGTCTATCACCTACTTCAGCCCAACATATCGGAGATCGGCATTTTCTTCCATACAGAGCTTCATAAGGAGCCATTCCAATACGTGAATGGTAGCTGTTATTGTACACAAACTCAGCCAATGGCAAATAGGTCTCCCAATTTCCTTGGAAATCTAATACACACATTCTGAGCATATCTTCCAAAGTTTGATTGGTCTGTTCAGTTTGAGCATTTGTCTGTGGGTGATAAGCACTACTCAACCTCAGCTATGTCCCCAAATCCTATTGTAAACTTTGTCAGAATCTTGATGTAAACTTGGGATCTCTATCAGTTACTATGGACACTGGAACTCCATGCAATTTTACAATCTCATTGACATACAAATTAGCCAACTTATCCGCATTACACAAAGATTTGACAGCCAGAAAATGAGCAGACTTAGTTAAATGATCAACAATGACCCAGATAAAATCCATACCTCGGGAGGAGTGAGGCAATCCTACAATGAAGACCATGGTAATGTGTTCCCATTTCCATTCTGGTATTGGTAGCGGTCGTAACAAACCAGCGGGTCGTTGATGTTCAGCTTTAACTTGTTGGCAGTGTAAGCATCTAGCCACAAAATCTGCAATACCCTTTTTCATTCCCGGCCACCAGAAGTTCTGTTTCAAATTGTGATACATTTTCGTAGTTCCTGGATGCATAGCCAATTTGGAATTGTAGGCCCCCGTCAAAATGTGTTTCTTCAAATCATCATAATCCGGCACACAAAAGCGACCCTAAAATTTCAACACATTATTGTCAAGCACAAACCCCGGTTTCAATTTTAATTCAATCTCATCAATAATTTTCCTTAGAAATTCATCTTCACGTTGTTTCTCTTTAATTTCTTCAATGATTACAGGCTGAGGGGAAATAGCAGCTAAGATCCCACCTTGTTCTCGCAATACAACTTCAATCTCATTCATTTCCAAATCACATAGCAATTCTTTCTGACCAGTGAGCAAACATGTCAAATTCCCTATTGATTTTTGGCTTAAGGCATCTGCTACAGTATTAGCTTTCCCTAGGTGATACAAAATCTACAAATCATAGTTTTTTTATTAGCTCTAACCATCTCCTCTGTCTCATGTTCAATTCTTTTTGGGTGAAGAAATATTTCAAGCTTTTATGGTTAGTACACACTTCACAAGTTACCCCATACAAGTAATAACGCCAGATTTTCAAGGCAAACACCACAGCTGCTAGTTCAATATCATGAGTCAGGTAATTCTTTTCATAAAGACGGAGTTGCCGAGATGCATAAGCAATCACCTTCCCATTTTGCATTAGCACACAACTTAAACCCTTGTAAGATGCATCACTGTAAATCTGAAATCCATCAGTTCCGTTGGGCAAGGTCAAGATTGGTGCCGTTACTAGTCTCGTTTTCAGTTCTTGGAAGGCCGACTCTCATTGATCATTCCAATTAAACGGTACATTTTTCTATGTCAACTGTGTCAATGGCATGGCAAGTTTTGAAAAGTCTTTCACAAATCTCCTATAGTAACCTGCAAGTCCCAGAAAACTTCTAACCTCTGACACATTCGTTGGTTTAGGCCAGTCCACAATAGCTTCAATTTTCTGAGGGTCAACAAAAATACCATCCTTGTTGATTACATGCCCTAAAAATGTCACACTGTCCAGCCAGAATTCACATTTGGACAATTTGGCGTATAGTTTCTTTTCTCTCAAGGTCTGTAGAGTAGTTCTCAAGTGATTCTCAATTTCTTCCATGTCTTTAGAATAAACAAAAATATCGTCAATAAACACAACGATAAATTCTTCAAGAGATTGTTTGAAAACTTTATACATTAGGTTCATAAAAGCTGTTGGTGCATTTGTTATCCCAAAAGGCATTACTAGAAATTCATAGTGTCCGTATCTAGTTCTGAATGCAGTTTTATCCACATCTTCTGCTCTAACTTTTAATTGGTGATAGCCTGATCGAAGATCAATTTTTGAAAATACTTGGGCTCCCTAAATAGGTACTTGTTCTTGACAGTTACTTTGTTCAATTCTCGATAGTCAATACATAGCTTCAATGACCTATAGACACCCCATTTTTGACCATCCTCAAGACTCGGTTGTGCTTGCAGGTACATCCAGCCACAAGTTCGATTGCTCATTGGGTATTCGACTTTCGCGGTGGAATGTCATAGGTTTGAGCTTTCCAAACCTTGTATCCTTTCTGCCCCATTCTTGGACCATGACTTGGTCCTTTTAGAATGTGTTTTTTGGTGCACTTTCGGCCACCTTTTGGTCCTACCGGCCTTCACTTTGTTGCTGCCGGCCATTGATTAAACCTGTCGGCCATCAATGAGCCACTGCCGGCCATCACTGATGGCTGGTAGAACCCCTGTCTCAGCAGGTTTCACTCTAGATCTTTTGAGCCAGCTGGAATCCTTTCATCTCCCCTCCATACATGTGTATGGAGGGATGAAGCTCTTGCCAAGCTTCTTGAAGAAGCTTTGCATTGTTTTCCCTCTATATAAGGAGAGAGCCTCTCTCCTTAGCAGAGGTTCAGCCATTTTAGAAGAGATATAGATTTATCTCTCTATATTTCTTACTCTATCTCTATATTGTTGTGGTTTAGTCCATTTTTCTTGCACTTTTACACTATAACACTTAGAGATACACCACCACCATTGGACTGAGGTTCTTGGGAAGGTTACTTGAGCTCTAAAAGTGAGTTTTTGGCCCCTGAGGTTGCTGGTTTCGAAGCTGAGCTTCAAGGGTGAGTATTTTCCCCTTTTTAGCACTTTTTTGTACCTCATTTTGGCCATCCTTCCATATTGTTTTAGGCCTTTCTTTCAACTGAAAAAAAAAAATTTTTTAAGTGCTTTTGAAGTTTGTTTAAGGTCTTTTTGGTGTTAGGGGTGTATAACCCTCTTCTATGCTTTGTTTCGCCTTGTTTTGAGCCATGCTTTAAGGCCTTTGAGCTAGTCTTGGTTTGGCCTTCTAACCACTAAAATCTAGTGGATTTTAAGTGGTAGGCATGTGGTTTGAGGCCTCAAATCAGAGGGGGCGACCCCCTCTCTTTTGGTTTTTGTTTACTTATGTTGATGACCAACCAAATGAGCATGTGTTTTTACTTCTGGAGACTTGGTTTAGGCTCATTTTCATGACTTATCAGACCTGTCATAACTCTGTTTTTGGCTGTCTTGGACACCTCTTGTATGCTTATTGCACTTGTAGTGTAAATCCTCTTTGCTTGCCTTGTTAGCCTTGCAAAGTAGCATCTTTTTGTGGCTTGTGTTAGCTCTTTTCAAGCATGTTTTTGTGACTTTTAGGACATGATATAACTCTGTCCATGGCTGGTTTGGTCACCTTGTGCATGCATCTTATATGTGTAGTGTAATCCCACTTGTGGCCCATCAAAGTAGCATGTCTTGCTAGCATGTATTGACTCCATTTTAGTGGGTTTTTGACCATCATTTGGCATGTCATAACCATATCTAAAGTTGGTTTGGTCATCTTTTGGATGCTCCATATACTTGTAGAGCAAATCTTGCTTACTAGCCTTATGTGCATGTTGATTTGACTCATCATTCCAGCATATTTTGGCTTTGCTCCAGCATGATTTTATTCTTATTTTGGGCTGTTCTAGGACTTTTTTGGGCTGCCATGGTCATATCACTCGTGTTTTGTATAGTTATAGTGTAAATGCTTTGACTAGCCTTGGGTTTTGAGGCCCCTACCGTGCCATACATGTGATATTTTCATGCTTTGCCATCATTTCGAATGTTATTTCAGTCCATGTAATGTGGTCACGCACTTGCATTTGACATGCTTTCAATGTCTTAGAGACTTTGTGTTTTATGCCTCATAAATGGATCATTGTGCATGCCTCTATGCTTAGGTCTTTGGGATGCCATCTCAGTGGACTTTTGGGCTTATTTTGACATGCCTTAACTTTGATTTTTGTTAGCTAAGTCATCCGATGCTTGGTCTTAATAGGCGTAGTATAATCCACCTTATTTGCCCTGTATGCATCATGCCTCATACTCACCATGCTAGCTTGTTTTTGGCTTACTTCCATACATGTTTTAGTCTCATTTTGACATGTTCTAGGACTGTTTTGGGTTTCCTTAACTACGTGCTTCATGTTTAGTATACTTGTAGTATAAATGCTCTTGCTTGCCTCAAGCTTTGAGCACCATTGCATGCTTCATTTGTGTTGGGTACATGGTTTGGCATCATTTCTCATGACAATTTAGAGCCTATAGCATTGCCACATTCCCACTTCATTCATGCTTTGAATGCTTTTAAGTGTTGTGCATTGTTGCCTTGTTTAGGGCCTAGCTTGTATGCTTGCGCGCCTAGGTATTTGAGCCCTCATCTCAGCATGTTTAAGTCTTTGTTTAGACCTATTTAACCTCTGTCCATGTTTGGTTCAATCATTTGTGCCATGTATTGCATGCCCTTTGTGTAGTCCCTTTGATGGCTTTGTGCCTTAGGTCCTATTGCATGCCTTACTTGTGTTGTTTGAATGATTTGGTATCATTTCACACTTGATTTCAGAGCCTATAGTGTTGTCACACTTCCATGTTTATCGTTTCTCTATCATGATTGAGGTTGGTGTTTTGAGGTCTAGTTGTTAAGCCATTGCATTGTGCATGCTTATATATGCTTTCATGCCTTAGTTTTGATGCATTATGGCCACTGATTTGGGCATGACTGAGGTCTACCCTTTTTGGTTTAAGTCCATTTAGCATGTTCATTTGCATATTGTTTAGCATGCTTAGGTTAATATGCATGTCCCTAACATTGATAAGTTGCCCTTGTTGCATTGCATTGTGTATGCATGCATTAACATTGTTCGCATGTCATTAGCCTTGTTAGGTTGTTCATGTTTGCATGCTTGTCCATTGCATGTTTGCATGCTTAAGTCATATTGCATATTTGCATGCTTGCGTTGCATTGCATTTTTGCATATTCCATGTTACATAGCATTGTGCATGCCGTGTTATATGTTGCATTGTGTTTGGAATAAGTGTTAGTCCAAACACGGGAAATGAGGGACGTTTCATACCTAGCGGAAGTGCACGCACTAAGAGTGCTCGCTTGAGCGTAAACTCCTACGCTCGAGCGTGAATGCAAAATCTAGAATTTCCAGATTTGATCTTCAAGCTCAAAACTCAAACCAAACACTTCAAAGCTCATCCTCTTGGGCCAAAATTTTGGAAAACACCTAGAAACTCATAAAACAACATGAATTAAAGATTATTTCAAGAAATCATGGCCCCAAACCTCCTAATTATGCAACAATTTCGACTCAAGATTTATGTGTAATCCATAAACAAGACATGCATGCATTCCTTTGAACTTAAGCTTCTCAAAACATGATCAAATGCTACAAAACAACATGAAACTTGATAATTTCCCAAAATCAAGGTGAATTCAAAACATGCATGAGGGAATTCTTGGAAATCATGCTCAATTTGTAAAGGAATAGACATGCATGCATGGTATGGTCCTTCTACCATCTTAATTGACTCAAGCCTCGCTTAACTCAACATAATCTTCATGAATTCATGTTCTAAACATCATAATTGTATGATCTAAGTGTTGAATTCATACCTCAACCTCTCAAGTAAAATCTAGATGATAAGCACACTAAGATTCCAAGCTAATTCTTCCCAATTCCAACAATTTTTGTCAAATCCTCTAATTGAGTTCAATTCCCAAGCTTAAGACCAAATCTTCCTACTCCTCTCTCTCACGTTTAGAGCATCAATTTGAGGTAGTGAGTGAGCCAAGTGAAGTCAAGTGGGCCTTAAATAGGCTTCACTAAAGTGGCTTAATTAAGAGTGACTTAGGTTAATCACATTACATTAATTATTCTAATTTAATCGTTTCAAATCGAATTTCAATTAAACCTACCATAAAATTCTTTAAATTCCACATAACACATAAATCAAATCAATTTCAGAATCAGATGCCGATAAGGCCTTTAATTTGCTAACTGAAACTAAAACATGAACAGGTCTTTCCACGCTAAATAGATATAAACACTACAACGCAACGCACACATGCAAATTAATTCAGAAGTTCTCCTTAGTTACTGTTTAGGCATAATTAATCATGGATTAATGTTAATCATGGGTCGAGATTGTTACAGTCTTCTTCCCTTAAAAGAGTTTGGTCCTCCAAACTCGAATTACCTTTTTTTTGGAAGAACACCGGATTCAAAGGGAATAAATCAGGATATCTCCTCATCATATCTTCATCTGTCTCCCAAGTTGCATAAGTTCCTCCTTGGTTTTGCCAATCAACTTTCACCAACAGTATTTCCTTGTTTCTCAATCTTTTGATCCTTCGATTGATAATTTGAATTGGTCGTTCTTCGTACATATAATCATCTTTTAAAAGTACATGAGTTGGCTCTATCACATGTAATGGATCTCTCAGATAATCCCGAAGCATAGAGATATGAAACACATTATGCATATGCTCTATAACCGGTGGTAAGGCTACCCGATACGTTACTGAGTTGATCTTCTCCAAAACTTCGTATGGCCCAATATATCTTGGTGCTAATTTACCCTTAACACCGAACCGTGTTTGCCCTTTCATTGGAGTCACTTTAATGAACACGTGATCCCCGACCTCATATTCTCTATCTCTTCTTCGGACATCAGCATAACTCTTTTGTCCGCTCTATGCAGTTTTCAGACGCTGTTGGATCAGTTTCACTTTCTCTGTTGTTTCATGCACAAGTTCCGGTCCCAACAAAGGTCTATCACCTACTTCAGCCCAACATATCGGAGATCGGCATTTTCTTCCAGACAAAGCTTCATAAGGAGCCATTCCAATACTTGAATGGTAGCTGTTATTGTACACAAACTTAGCCAATGGCAAATAGGTCTCCCAATTTCCTTGGAAATCTAATGCACACATTCTGAGCATATCTTCCAAAGTTTGATTGGTCTGTTCAGTTTGACCATTTGTCTGTGGGTGATAAGCACTACTCAGCCTCAGCTCTGTCCCCAAATCCTATTGTAAACTTTGTCAGAATCTTGATGTAAACTTGGGATCTCTATCAGTTACTATGGACACTGGAACTCCATGCAATTTTACAATCTCATTGACATACAAATTAGCCAACTTATCCGCATTACACAAAGATTTGACAGCCAGAAAATGAGCAGACTTAGTTAAATGATCAACAATGACCCAGATAAAATCCATACCTCGGGAGGAGTGAGGCAATCCTACAATGAAGACCATGGTAATGTGTTCCCATTTCCATTCTGGTATTGGTAGCGGTTGTAACAAACCAGCGGGTCGTTGATGTTCAGCTTTAACTTGTTGGCAGTGTAAGCATCTAGCCACAAAATCTGCAATACCCTTTTTCATTCCCGGCCACCAGAAGTTCTGTTTCAAATCGTGATACATTTTCGTAGTTCCTGGATGTATAGCCAATTTGGAATTGTGGGCCTCCGTCAGAATGTGTTTCTTCAAATCATCATAATCCGGCACACAAAGGCGACCCTAAAATTTCAACACGTTATTGTCAAGCACAAATCCCGATTTCAGTTTTAATTCAATCTCATCAATAATTTTCCTTAGAAATTCATCTTCACGTTGTTTCTCTTTAATTTCTTCAATGATTGCAGGCTGAGTGGAAATAGCAGCTAAGATCCCACCTTGTTCTCGCAATACAACTTCAATCTCATTCATTTCCAAATCACATAGCAATTCTTTCTGACCAGTGAGCAAACATGTCAAATTCCCTATTGATTTTTGGCTTAAGGCATCTGCTACAGTATTAGCTTTCCCTAGGTGATACAAAATCTACAAATCATAGTTTTTTTATTAGCTCTAACCATCTCCTCTGTCTCATGTTCAATTCTTTTTGGGTGAAGAAATATTTCAAGCTTTTATGGTTAGTACACACTTCACAAGTTACCCCATACAAGTAATAACGCCAGATTTTCAAGGCAAACACCACAGCTGCTAGTTCAATATCATGAGTCAGGTAATTCTTTTCATAAAGACGGAGTTGCCGAGATGCATAAGCAATCACCTTCCCATTTTGCATTAGCACACAACTTAAACCCTTGTAAGATGCATCACTGTAAATCTGAAATCCATCAGTTCCGTTGGGCAAGGTCAAGATTGGTGCCGTTACTAGTCTCGTTTTCAGTTCTTGGAAGGCCGACTCTCATTGATCATTCCAATTAAACGGTACATTTTTCTATGTCAATTGTGTCAATGGCATGGCAAGTTTTGAAAAGTCTTTCACAAATCTCCTGTAGTAACCTGCAAGTCCCAGAAAACTTCTAACCTCTGACACATTCATTGGTTTAGGCCAGTCCACAATAGCTTCAATTTTTTGAGGGTCAACAGAATACCATCCTTGTTGATTACATGCCCTAAAAATGTCACACTGTCCAGCCAGAATTCACATTTGGACAATTTGGCATATAGTTTCTTTTCTCTCAAGGTCTGTAGAGTAGTTCTCAAGTGATTCTCAAGTTCGTCCCTGTCTTTAGAATAAACCAAAATATCATCAATAAACACAACGATAAATTCTTCAAGAGATTGTTTGAAAACTCTATACATTAGGTTCATAAAAGCTGCTGGTGCATTTGTTATCCCAAAAGGCATTACTAGAAATTCATAGTGTCCGTATCTAGTTCTGAATGCAGTTTTATCCACATCTTCTGCTTTAACTTTTAATTGGTGATAGCCTGATTGAAGATCAATTTTTGAAAATACTTGGGCTCCTTAAGTAGGTACTTGTTCTTGACAGTTACTTTGTTCAATTCTCGATAGTCAATACATAGCTTCAATGACCTATAGACACCCCATTTTTGACCATCCTCAAGACTCGGTTGTGTTTGCAGGTACATCCAGCCACAAGTTCGATTGCTCATCGGGTATTCGACTTTCGCGGTGGAACGTCATAGGTTTGAGTTTTCCAAACCCTGTATCCTTTCTGCCCCATTCTTGGACCATGACTTGGTCCTTTCAGAATGTGTTTTTTGGTGCACTGCCGGCCACCTTTTGGCCCTGCCGGCCTTCACTTTGTTGCTGCCAGCCATTGATTGAGCCTGCCGGCCATCAATGAGCCACTGCCGGCCATCACTGATGGGTGGCAGAACCCCTATCTCAGCAGGTTTCACTCCAGATCTTTTGAGCCAGTTGGAATCCTTTCATCTCCCATCCATACATGTGTATGGAGGGATGAAGCTCTTGCCAAGCTTCTTGAAGAAGCTTTGCATTGTTTTCCCTCTATATAAGAAGAGAGCCTCTCTCCTTAGCAGAGGTTCAGCCATTTTAGAAGAGATATAGCTCTATCTCTCTATATTTCTTACTCTATCTCTATATTGTTGTGGTTTACACCATTTTTCTTGCACTTTTACACTACAACACTTAGAGATACACCACCACCATTGGACTGAGGTTCTTGGGAAGGTTACTTGAGCTCTGAAAGTGAGTTTTTGGCCCCTGAGGTTGCTGGTTTCGAAGCTGAGCTTCAAGGGTGAGTATTTTCCCGTTTTTAGCACTTTTTTGTACCTCATTTTGGCCATCCTTCCATATTGTTTTAGGCCTTGCTTTCAACTGAAAAAAATTGTTTTTAAGTGCTTTTGAAGTTTGTTTAAGGTCTTTTTGGTGTTAAGGGGTGTATAACCCTCTTGTATGCTTTGTTTAGCCTTGTTTTGAGCCATGCTTTAAGGCCTTCGAGCTAGTCTTGGTTTGGCCTTCTAACCACTAAAATCCAATGGATTTCAAGTGGTAGGCATGTGGTTTTGAGGCCTCAAATCAGAGGGGGTGACCCTATCTCTTTTGGTTTTTGTTTACTTGTGTTGATGACCAACCAAATGAGCACGTGTTTTTACTTCTAGAGACTTTGTTTAGCCTCATTTTCGTGACTTATCAGACCTATCATAACTCTGTTTTTGGCTGTCTTGGACACCACTTGTATGCTTATTGCACTTGTAGTGTAAATCCTCGTTGCTTGCCTTGTTAGCCTTGCAAAGTAGCATCCTTTTGTGGCTTGTGTTAGCTCTTTTCAAGCATGTTTTTGTGACTTTTAGGACATGATATAACTCTGTCCATGGCTGGTTTGGTCACCTTGTGCATGAGTCTTATATGTGTAGTGTAATCCCACTTGTGGCCCATCAAAGTAGCATGTCTTGCTAGCATGTATTGACTCCATTTTAGTGGGTTTTTTAACATCATTTGGCATGTCATAACTCTATCTAAAGTTGGTTTGTTCATCTTTTGGATGCTCCATATACTTGTAGAACAAATCTTGCTTACTAGCCTTATGTGCATGTTGATTTGACTCATCATTCCAGCATATTTTGGCTTTGCTCCAGCATGATTTTATTCTTATTTTGGGCTGTTCAAGGACTTTTTTGGGCTTCCATGGTCATATCACTCGTGTTTTGTATAGCTATAGTGTAAATGCTTTGACTAGCCTTGGGTTTTGAGGCCCCTACCATGCCATACATGTGATATTTTCATGCTTGGCCATCATTTCGAATGTTATTTCAGTCCATGTAATGTGGTCACGCACTTGCATTTGACATGCTTTCAATGTCTTAGAGAGTTTGTGTTTATGCCTCATGAATGGATCATTGTGCATGCCTCTATGCTTAGGTCTTTGGGATGTCGTCTCAGTAGGTTTTTGGGCTTATTTTGACATGCCTTAACTTTGATTTTTGTTAGCTAAGTCATCTGATGCTTGGTCTTAATAGGTGTAGTATAATCCACCTTATTTGCCTTGTATGCATCATGCCTCATACTCACCATGCTAGCTTGTTTTTGGCTTACTTCCGTACATGTTTTAGTCTCATTTTGACATGTTCTAGGACTGTTTTGCGTTGCCTTAACTACGTGCTTCATGTTTAGTATACTTGTAGTATAAATGCTCTTGCTTGCCTCAAGCTTTGAGCACCATTGCATGCTTCATTTGTGTTGGGTACATGATTTGGCATCATTTCTCAGGACAATTTAGAGCCTATAGTATTGCCACATTCCCACTTCATTCAAGCTTTGAATGCCTTTAAGTGTTGTGCATTTTTGCCTTGTTTAGGGCCTAGCTTGTATGCTTGCGCGCCTAGGTATTTGAGCCTTCATCTCAGCATGTTTAAGTCTTTGTTTAGACCTATTTAACCTCTGTCCATGTTTGGTTCAATTATTTGTGCCATGTATTGCATGCCCTTTGTGTAGTCCCTTTGATGGCTTTGTGCCTTAGGTCCTCTTGCATGCCTTACTTGTGTTGTTTGAATGATTTGGTATCATTTCACACTTGATTTCAGAGCCTATAGTGTTGTCACACTTCCATGTTTATCGCTTCTCTATCATGATTGAGGTTGGTGTTTTGAGGTCTAGTTGTTAAGCCATTGCATTGTGCATGCTTATATATGCTTTCATGCCTTAGTTTTGATGCACTTTGGCCACTGATTTGGGCATAGTTAAGGTCTGCCCATTTTCATTTAAGTCCACCCTTGCATGTTGTTGCATGCTTGTCTTGCATATTGTTGTATGCTTGCTCCACCCTTGCATGTTGTTGCATGCATGTCTTGCATATTGTTGTATGCTCGCTCCATCTTTGCATGTTGTCGCATGCTAGTTTTATTACATGTTGTTGCATGTTTATTACACTGCATTTTGCATGATTAAGTCATATTGCATGATTGCATGTTCGAGTTAGCATTGTGTATGCCATCATTGCATTGCATTTTTGTTTGGATTAAGTGTTAATTTGAGCACATGAAACGAGGAACGTTTCATACTTCAAGTGATGAAACGTGTCTCAATTCTCAGTCGCCGACGCTCTTGATTATCCATGATAGAGTTCTAGGCACTTATGTGTTTTATTTGTGCATTCATTTCACACTGATTTGCACAAGTTGGATCTTTGGCCATCATGCATCGGGATGCGTGACTGATGGTCGTGGATCCGACTATGTCTCTCCCTTGATGTTTTGAGGTGATATGGAGTGACATAGTGTGTACATACCCTTGGGCGACCCTCTATTTTCTCTATTTTGTGCTCTATTGCAGCTTGGTGTCCCAGCACATCAGTGGCCGGCAGTGCCTTACAGATGGCCGGTAGTCCCTCATTCTTGGCCGGCAATGCCCACCCTTGGCCGGCAGGTGGTCGGCAGCATCTCTCCATGGCCGGCAGGCCACTGATGTATTTCCCCGACTGCAGACTGCTTTTGGTAAGGTTCAACAGGAATTCCTTGAAGACACCCTGCAGACAGAGCCTCTAAAGAGCATCCGGAGAGCTTACCGGGACGGGAACCGAGCATGCATATGTTCACCTTCTTCAATTTGCTGAGGCAACATTGTTTAATTTCTTACTTGTTGTTAGCATTTGGTTTTGTAATTTAATTAGTTAATTTGTTAATTAATTAAGTTTTGTAATAATTAGTTGTAGCTAGTTATTCAATTTGGTTATGTAATAATTAATTAGCTTGTTTGTTAGTTAATTCGTTGGTTTGTATTATTCATTCGGACCCTCCGTCGAGAGGGCAAATTTTGTAATAAGTGTGCGTGCGTGTGTGCATGTCTTCCAGCCCCACGTCTTTCTCCCTTTTACGTACCTCCTTTTGATGGTTAGTCTTAGGGTCATTTTCAATTAGCATACTTATGTTTGCATGTTTGCATCGTTCATCTATATTGCATGCACCAAGCTCGGCGCATCATACTAACTGCATTGCATTTCAATTCCAAGTTGAATACATGTATCAAATGTAGCACCTCTTATGCCATATTAGAATAGCCGAGCCTATTTCTAGTTGCATTTTGCATGTGTTGCATTAGCCATCTTAACATGAACTAGGATCATTCATTGATTACTAACTAGTTTCTATTTTGGCTTGGAGTACTAGGTAAGCTTTTACGCTTTAGCATACTGCATATGTGTTAATGTTGCTATGAAAGCATGCTTGCCATGAGGCTAACTGCTCAGTTGATATAAACTGCCTGAATGCCTGTGGGTGAAGGTTGGATTACTTGAATTGGAACGATTCATTGAAATCCATGTTTTAGCCTACTTGCGAGTAGCAAACTTCAAACCACTTCCAAACAAACGAATGTGCAATGCTTTGTTCCAAATTAGGCAATCTAGTCTATACTTGTTTGATGTGCGCATCACATAGTAAGATTAGCTAATTAATCGGGATAAGAACACATATGTTTTCAAAAACAAAATATCATGTTTAGTAGTGGCCGATCTTTGATCGGGCGAGCGGGGGTGCTCATAGATGACCTTCCCCAATCGTACCCAAGTTCCCGAGCCGAGGCAACTTTGGTGATGACGGACACGTGGCCTTAGGCAACGAGTAAGGGTTTCCTAAATTCCCTCAAAATGAAATATTTAGGTGGGGACTCTGTATCTGGAAAAGCAGTCCATGTTTGGCACTTCTTTCTTAAAACTCAGTTTTTCAAAACGATTTGCCGGATTTGGACTCTTTGGTGATTTATCAATCTCACATTGCACATTGTGAGATCAGATTAAGAACCGTGACAATTTGAGTCCGAACTGTAGCATGAGGCCTTCGGGGCGCATCTACAGTTTCTGGCGACTCTGCTGGGGAAGCTAGAGAACTTGACTTGAACTCATGATATCTTGTTTTGTCAGCACTTATGTATTTCTTTGCATTGCATTTGCATTGGTGCGCCTAGGACACCGTGTTTGTTGTATGCTATTCCTAAACGGTTTGCCCGAGACTTGCTTTGAGAAGCGTGCCATATGGCTGACCGGTTGCAAGCTCTGCCACGACGGGAACACAAACCTCGATTTTTACTGGGGCACCCTTTTGGCCATTCGACCTAGTGCATATCGGAATCCATAGTGAGCATTCCAAACTAGGACAGGTTGCTTACCCGATTATAGGTTGTTTGAAACCGCTGCGTGCGTAGTGAAACCCTAGCTCCTGACAAAATAGGACAGGGAAACCCTACCCCAACATAGGGGTGTTTTGGCTCTCATTTTGCTTGCTATGCGCTTTTAGAGTGTACATCTACAGGAATGCACGTATCAGTTTACAAGTCTATGTATTAGGCCTGTGGGCATCTGTATTTTGAGAATCAGTTATATCCGCGGGTATCAGATTCCGTTTTGGAGCAGTAATTTGGGGAACAGTGATCAATGGTCGAATACAGTTATTCAGCTATGCTTGTATCTGTTCTGGTGAAATTGGGCTGAAATGCTTCCTGTTTTCTCTTCGGGGGGTTCAGAGATTTAGTCTAGAATAGCCAGTGTTCTCCTCTGCTAAGGCAAAGTAGGGGGAAAGACTCACCGATTCATCAGATCCGTCAGTCACCAGTTACACCACCTCTGTCCAGTTTAGTAGGCTTTTGATGACTCAGAATTCAAAGGAAATTATGGTTATGGCAGTCGTACTAAACCAAGGAATCATCTTGCAGGGCGAGACCGACGTTGAAGTACCACACCTGCCCAGGTCGCCTGCCGCACATCCAATCTGGGAACCCTAGTTATTTCAAACTCGTGAGCCCACCACCTTTGAGCTAATGGGAATGATTGGCGGCCTTCAAAGATCTGTGGCTGACCTCGCCTACGGAATTTCGGCTCTGCCACCAACTGCATTGTATGCCGGGAACTTCATGCCACAGGAGCCCCCACTACTGGGGCGAATTGTAATTGAGCTCAGCCAACCTGAAGCTATCTCAAGCTCTGGCAATGATATGTCGACGACAATGGGGCTTCGCACTGAAGTAGCAACCCAAACCGTCCACCAAGCTGAGGCTAGTGAAAAAAACAAGGTGAAGGTGGACACTGATCCCTATGAACAACTCCAGCAGGCTGTTGAGGCTCTGAAAGCCGGAGGGTTGAATAAGCAGCAAGTACTCGCAGTTGTGGCTAAGACTGATGAACAACTCCAGCAGGCTGTTGAGGCTCTGAAAGCCAGAGGTTTGAATAAGCAGCAAGTACTCGCAGTTATGGCTAAGACAGTAGATGACACTTTCCTTGCTCAGACCGAGGGTAGTTCAAGCCAGGGGAAAAATTGAGATAGAAACCATCGTACCAGAACCGTTCCTTCCAATCCTAACCTTGTACCTGGAAAAGATCAGAAAGCTAAGGCAGCACCTGCCGATCCCTTTGCTAGTGCATCCAGCAAAAGTCCGCAAGCCTCGAAGTATCTACCCCGAGGTCACAGGGTATTCCATACCCTCTATATGCCTTTGTCTAAGGCGCTTTGAATCCTCACTGAAAAGGGGCATCTCAAACCCCTCGAGCCTCGGCCTCTCCCTAGTCATTTTCCAGCTGGTCATGACGCTACCGAGTATTGTGCGTACCATCAACAGACCGATCACACCACCGATAATTGCTTTTGTCTTCACCACGAAGTACAGGATTTGTTTGACAACGAGGTCATCCTCCCACCAAGCTCAACAAAGTCTGTCATCACTGAGTTAGTGGACTTCGAGGATAATACAAGTATGTGATCAGGGGTTGGTCCACCTGCGAGCGGCACTCGATTTACTCTAGATGTAGCGTTTGGCACGTACTATTTTGAGCATTTGCGAATGCTAAATTTTGTAGTTTTTGACTTGGGTGTTGAGTCAGTTCTGTGGTTTTGTTTTGAGTCTGTCTCTTTGTTTTGAGTCAGTCTTTTTGATTAAAGGTCTGTCTTGTTGTATCGAGTCAGTCCTGTTGTATAGGAGTCGGGTGATTCCAGGGTTGTTACCTCGGACATCATTATTTTGTTTTGTGACTGCCTTTTCCCTTTCTTTTGAGTCTGTCTCTGCTGTGGAGCCAGTTGCAACCAGGGAATGTGAACGAAACAACTGTGGCTGTCATGTTTTTGTGCTTATTTTTACTTTGAGCCTGTTGTGCTAGCAAGTCTAGATTGAAATGGCGGAGCATCTCACCTGCTCTTCTGCACCTTTAAGTTATTGCATTGACCTAAGTTTTTGAAAACTTTTTGAATACTGTGACGAAAATGAAGAGGAAGGAATTCCTCTGGATTTGCAAAAATTTGATCAAACTGAGAGAAAGAGAGGCATGCTAAGCCCTTAATGAATGAAATCATGTTTGTTAGTGTGAGTACTGAGAAGGATCCTGGCTTGATCCAGATTGGTTCCGCATTGTCTTCAACGCGAGCAACTAGTCGCTTTCTTAAAACATTTCAAAAAAATGTTTTCCGCCATTCTGCTAAGACCTGTGTGGAATCTCTCTTGAGATTGTGCAGCTTAGGATCGCTCTCAGCCTCAAGACTCAACCCATTTGCTTTCAAACCTTGAACTTAGATTCAGAATGTTCAAAGGTCAATCATGATGTGAAACCTGTGTGGCCGGATCAAAAGCAGCCCCTGAATTAGGGGCGAGAATATCAGATGTGATCAAAAGAAAGCTTGTAAAGCTGGATCAAGAGCACCCCTCGAACTAAAGGCAAAAATGTCCGATGTGCTCGAAGAGCCGAAGGTGGATCATTCTGCAAATCAATGAAGATCGACAAGAATGCCAAATCCTAGAAGGGAGAAAAGAAGAAAGTATTGCTGAAGGACAACCAAGTTCCTATCCACAATACTACGGGCAAATTCAACCCCTATAGGATGGACACCAACATTATCAGTAAGCAGCAACCATTCTCCTAGATTCAGATGGCTTCGAGATCTCAAAACCATTTGAATGGACAAAGCTACACTTTTATCCTTGAGAGGCTCGCTGGGCCAAAAACCTGGAAAGACGACCTAGGCAAAAGTTAGAGCAAGAAAAAGAAAAAAAAAGAACAGAAAAAGAAAAAAAAATGCAAAGAAGAAAAATGAAAAGAAATGAACAAAGGAAAGAATAAATGAAAAGAATTGAATAGACAAGAAAAGAAAAACAAAGCTTGCAAGGTTGAAAACCCAGAAGGGCGGCCTTGGCAAAAGTTAGAGCGTAAAGGAGAGGTTAATACCTGAGTGTACCTTAACCCGAACTACGTACGGCTTGATTCCCACGTTTGTGATATGTAGGCAACTTCATTATGAAGTCCAGCCATTAACACTTCCAAATCAACCTTCAGTGATCAATACTCCTACAACACACAGATTGAGGTCACAACTCGTGATCTTGAAGTCACCCGCCAAGAGCCAAAGGAGAGCTTCTCAGAATTCGTGGCCCGTTGGAGGGCCAAGGCCTCAATGATGACCATTAGGCCAACGGATAAGGATCAAATACGGATGGTTATGTGCAACCTCCAGCCTAAGCTAATGTAGAAAATGATCGTGCTCCCCTTCCCTACCTTTTCAGATTTGCATGAGATGGGAGTACAGATCGAGGATGCTATGAAGCAGGGCCTCATTGATCCGGAGAAGGAGCAGCCCAGGAGGGCGTTTACCCGCAATTCGAATGCGACCACCAATGGTGATGCAACCGCAAAATCTTCTGAAGTGGGCATGGTCACCACCACCACACCAAGAGCAGCCACCCCCTTTGTTGGTGCATCCACTTCAAACCCCCGAACTTCGTACTATCTACCCCAAGGCAAGAGGGTTTTCACCCCACTCTTTATGCCTTTGTCTAAAGCTCTAGGGGTCCTACTCAGGAAAGGACATCCGAAACCGTTAGAACAACGGCCTCTACCTGATCCTCTCCCTCCAAAGCATGACCTGACTAAATATTGTGCTTTTCATCAACAAACCGGTCACGACACCGACAGTTGCGTCCGTCTCTGTCACGAGATACAAAATTTGATTGACAACAAGGTCATCCCCGCACCAGGTCCTGCAAAGTCTATCGGCACTTGATCAGTGAACTTGTGGGGGATAATGCGATGTGATCGAGGGTTGGATCACCTGCGGGCGGCACTCAGTTTACTCCAGATGTGGTGTATGGCACGCACTATTTTGGGCATTTGTGAATGCTAGTTTTGTACATTCTGACTTGGGTATTGGGTCAGTCTTGTTGGGTTGTTTTGAGTCTGTTTTGAGTCAGTCCCTTTGTTTCGAGGTCTGTCTTGTCGTATCGAGTTAGTCCTGTTGTGTAGGAGTCGGGTGATTCTAGGGATGTTACCTCGGACATCACTATCTTGTTTTGTGTTTGTCTTTTTGCTTTCTTTTGAGTCTATTTCTGCCTTGGAGCCAGTTATGCCAACAGATTTGAATAGAACAACAGTGATTTTCACAATCTTGTGTTTGCTTCTGCCGTGTGCCAGTTGTGCCAGAAGTTTGAATGAAATGACAGTGCTCTTCGCCTGCCTTTTCTGTGCCTTTGAAGTCATTGTAATGACCTAAGTTTTTCAAAACTTTTTTCGAAACATCGTGATAAAAACGAAGAGGAAGGAATTCCTCAGGTTTTGCAAAACTTGATCAATTGAGAGAAAGAGAGGCATGCTAAGCCCTTAATGATCGAGATCATGCTTGTTAATGTGAGTACTGAGAAGGATCCTGACTTGATCCAGATTGGCTCTGCACTGTCTTCAGCGCGAGCGATTTGTCGCTTTCTTGAAAGATTTCAAAAACTGTTTTGCGCGATCTTGCGAAGACCTGTGTGGAATCACTCTTGAGATTGTGCAGCTTAGGATCGCTCTCAGCCTTGAGATTCGACCACTCACTTTCAAACCATGAACCTGAGTTCAGAACGTTCAACGGTCAACCACAACGTGAGGCCTGTGTGGCCATTTTGAAGCAGCCCTCGAACAAGAGGCACCAAAGTCAGATCAAGAAGATCAGATCAAAGGAAGCTTGTAAAGCTAGATCAGAAGCCCCCTCCCAAACTAGGGGCAAAAATGTCAGATATGCTCGAAGAGCCGAAGATGGATCCTTCAGTAAAGCAATACAACAGCCACTCTCCTGGATACGGATGGCTTCAAAACCCTAAAACCATTTGGCATGGACTTGTTACACTTTTACCCTTTGAGAGGCTCGCTGGGCCGAAAACCCGGAAGGGCGACCCAGGCAAAAGTTAGAGCAAGAGAAAAATACAAAAAAAAAATGCAAAAGAAAAGAAAATGCAAAAAAAAGAAGAGAAAAAGAAATGAAAAAAAATTGAAAAGAAAAGAAGAACAAAGCTCGCAAGGTCGAAAACCCGCAACGGGCGCCTTGGCAAAAGTTAGAGCCTAAAAAGTTGAGGATAATACCCGAGTGTACCTTACCCCGAACTACGTGAGGCTTGATTTCCATATTTGGGATACGTAGGCAACTTCATTCTGAAGTCCAGCCGTAAAATACTTCAAATTCAACTGTGTCCATGTGATGGTTCTAGTCATCTTTGTCTTTTCTGTATCCGGGAGTTCGGTTACAATCATCGCTCCGAGGACTGATTACAATACACTACGATGCCATTCAGACAGGGGGCAACTTTCCGTTGCCATTCAATGCACCGCGGTGTCATTCAAACAAGGGGCAACTTTTCGTTGCCATTCAATGCGCTGCGGTGCCATTCAAACAAGGGGAAACTTTCCGTTGCCATGCAGCTCTCTTCGAGCAAGGGGGCAATTTTCCTCCAAATCCGAGGTTGTGCGTCTCAAGAGTAGGTTCCGTGCTTGTTAAGCATTAGCTGTTTGCAAAAATAGTTTTTGAGAATTTTTACTGAAGTTGACTAATTTTCTTGAAAATTGTTCCATGTTTTCCAAAAACTGGACAATTTCTTGGACCCAAAAAAGGAAAATTTTCAGTGCTCATAGCCTGACTTGCATGATTTTAAATCATAAAATTGAACAAGTGTGTTAATCTAACTCTCATATCGGTCAAAATTGTTTTAGTAGAAAGCCAAAAACAAAAAATGGTCAAAATGATGAACTAGTGGCACAGTTGAGTCAGGCTTCCTGTCTTTCCCCCATTTTCAACATACTCGCCAAGAAGGGCACTCTATCTGCCAAAAGAGGGCACAACTGAAGTTAACAACAAAGGACTGAAAGCTCTCTCATCCTCCAAGTAACGAGGTATCAAGCCAAGTGCGAAGCACGGACGGGAACGGATCAAGATATTCCACTCCTTTGTTTGGACAGATCTAATCACGTCCAAACTTCCCAACAGAGCATCATCAACTGATGTTAGCTACAGATTTGCTACATACCCAGTTGTAGTGCAACCCCTCTATTGGAAGAATTCACTGTTGTGAACAAGAATCAAAAGCTGGTAGAATACTAGGGGCAAGGGCCCACGACTTCCTGTCTATCCATCAACCACCCAAGGGAGGGATTGAAAAAAAAAATGAGAGACTAAAGAATAGAGAGATGTGAGATGAGAGAAAAAGTGAGAAAATGGCTTTTTCAGAAAAATAGAGCTTGAGGGCCGAGTGATGTGAGGATCACAAATGAGAAAGGGTGGGAAACACTACCCGGAGAAACTGGCTCCTCGCGAACTGAGAGGTCTCTTGTCTTTGTAACACGTCTGTGTGTCGTGTCTTTTGTTTTGTTTACCTCAACTTTTGTTTTGAGTCTTTTTCGAGTGTTACTTGATGTGTTTAGGTCGTGTACCTTTTGTTGAGTCATAGTATACTGTGTTCAGTTGTAGGCTCAATACCCGGTTGAGAACCCTTTTCTCATTTTCAAAAAATCGTTTTGTGCTCAGAGTGCTGTGCCATTCCGCACATTTATGTAAAACAAGATTCTTTCTTTCATAAACCGCAAGGTTCAACCCAGGTCATGTGAGAACAGTAAAACAAGGACATATTTGAAGCTATATGGGTTCTAGACTACAAAGCAAAAGAAAAGAGGGAAAATCGAAGCATCTGAGTGTGTTTCACCTTCAGCAAATTCCGTGATTGTACTCTGGATGTACCTCTTCAGGCCTTGTCAGTGCTCCGAAGAATGAGTGTGCCTCTACTCCAAGCTTAAGCCTGCTTCAAGTCAGAATGGCAATTAAAGCAGCAGCAGATGTTATCTCTCGTCAATATAGGCAGGGTGTCCCCTTTTGAGCTGGACGTGTTGCCAAGTCCTCTGGGAGGTAAATCGGAGGCACCAGAGTACATGATTAGTGCCCCCATACTTGCATATAACATGCATTTTATCGCACTTCTTTTGTGCACCTCACTCGCGCTATCTTGTGCACCTTACCTGTACTTGTTAGTACATTACATCGCACTATTTTGTGCATTTAATCTACATCGCACTGCCTTGTGCACCTGTGTTGCATTGTTATGCACATCTATCTAGCATTGTTATGCACCGTTACACCTGCATTGTTATGCACATTATATTTGCATTGTCATGCACCTTTTCACTTGCGTTGTCACGCATTTTCCACTTGCATTGTTATGCACGCTCTCTTATTCGGAAACACTCGGGATACGTCCCTATGTTTCTCTTTCAATTTGGAACACTGGGATACGTCCCTATGCTTTTCTTTCTTTCCGAAACACCGGGATACGTCCCTATGTTTCTCATTCCTTCTGAAACTCTGGGATACGTCCCTATGTTTCTTTCTCCTTTCCGAAACACCGGGATACATCCCTACGTTTCTCTCTCTTCGAAACACTGGGATACGTCCCTATGTTTCTCCTTCAATTCGAAACACCGGGATACGTCCCTATGTTTCTCATTGCTTGCCGAACACCGGGATACGTCCCTACGTTTCTCTCTCTTCGAAACGCCGGGATACGTCCCTATGTTTCTCTCTCCTTTCCGAAACACCGGGATACGTCCCTATGTTTCTCTCTCCTTTCCCAAACACCGGGATACGTCCCTATGTTTCTCTCTCCTTCCGAAACACCAGGATACGTCCCTACATTTCTCATTCCTTGCGAAACACCAGGATACGTCCCTACGTTTCTCTCTTCTTTTCGAAATACTGGGATACGTCCCTATGTTTCTTCTCCTTTCTTTCCGAAACACCGGGATACGTCCCTATGTTTCTCCACCTCTCCGAAACACCGGGATACGTCCCTATGTTTCTTCTCCTTTGTCGAAACACCGGGATACGTCCCTATGTTTCTCCTCCTTGTTCGTAACATTGGGATACGTCCCTAATCTTTGGGATACGTCCCTAATCCTTGGGATACGTCCCTAACCTTTGGGATACGTCCCTAATCTTTGGGATACGTCCCTAACCTTTGGGATACGTCCCTAACCTTAGGGATACGTCCCTAACCTTTGGGATATGTCCCTATGTTTCTCCCTCTTTGGTTAAGAGCATTTGGAATACGTTCTGGTGCTTGAACCACTCTGGAACACTGGGATACGTCCCTATGCTTTTCTTTCTTTCCGAAACACTGGGATACGTCCCTATGTTTCTCATTCCTTTCGAAACTCCGGGATACGTCCCTATGTTTCTCTTTCCTTCCGAAACTTCGGGATACATCCCTATGTTTCTCTTTCCTTCCGAAACACCGGGATACGTCCTTATGTTTCTCCTTCGTTTCAAAACACAGGGATACGTCCCTATGTTCCTCCCTCTTTGGTTAAGAGCATTTGGAATACGTTCCAATGCTTATACCTTTCCGAAACACTGGGATACGTCCCTATGTTTGTTTGCATGATCAGAAGTTATGTTCGGCTTCTTGCATTGTCAGTTGCATTTTGCCCCTGCCATCGGGCGCATATCTTTACCTGTAGCTTGTATGCTTTGTCTAAGTCTTCGGCCTTGTCAAAAATGGGTCATCTCTGGGCTTTGACACTCACTCTCGTCATTGTTATGACTTTCGAGTTCTGTCAAAGAGGGGCAACTGTTGACACCTCATTTTTGACCGTCCTCAAGACTTGGACGTCATCGTTTGAACACTCGGTGATCATCCTTGTTCGTGTTCGTCTTGAGTTCCCGGAGGTCTCGGCTACGCGCCCTGCCTCAGGATCTCTCGACTCGACTGTTTTGTGTCTGGTTTTGCACCAAACACTTGTTGTTTTTCTTCTGAGGGTGGGAAGTAGCTTGTAGGCCATCCCCACACCTCACTGGGCATGGCTTGAGACCACTGGCCTTGTTTCCTTGCCACCGGCCATTGGTGATGGCCGGTTGGCACTATTGATGGTCGGTCGGCATTATGTTTGGTCGGCCGGCCACTGTTTTTGATCAATCGGCCACTTTTCCTGGCCGAGACCTTTTCTTGAGGGAGCTTGACCCTTTTGACCCTTTTTTAGCTTCTCCAAGAAGCTTGCACCTTTTTAGCTTCTCCAAGAAGCTTGCCCCTTTTTAGCTTCTGCAAGAAGCTTGAACCTTTTGACCCTTTTTAGCTTCTCCAAGAAGCTTGACCCTCTTTTAGCTTCTCCCAGAAGCTTGACCTTTTTTTTTAGCTTCTCCAAGAAGCTTGAACCTTTTGACCCTTTTGCCTAGCTTCTCCAAGAAGCTTGGCCCTTTTGATCCAAGCTTCTAAGAGAAGCTTGTCCTTTTTGCTCAAAGCTTCTAAATGAAGCTTTGCCCCATTGGTTTCTCTATATAAGGAGAGCCCCTCCTTCCATTTTAGGGGTTAGAAAAATCAAATATATATGATATATATATCACTCTCTCTCTATATGTCCCTCTCTCTCTACATTTGGGTGGGTTAGAGGGTCCAAAAGGGTCTTGTTCTTGGCCTATTGCACACCACTTCATAGCCACACACTTCCATCATCACTTGGAGGTTCATGGAGCTTGTTTTCAGAGGTTGAGGACTGGTTTTTGGGACCTAAAGGCTGCTGGTTCTTGCTGGTCTTCAAAGGTAACTTCTAACCCTCTTTATTCCCCGTTTTTGCACACTCTTTTAGCCTGTCTTTCTTGCGGATTTGGGCTTTGTGTATAACATAAAAAAGTTCTTTTTTTTGTGTTTAAGATACTTCATTAAGACCACTTTTGTGTTTGGGGTCGTTTACCCCCTCTTAGGCCTTGTTTGGCCCCTTTTTTGTGTGATTTTGGTGAGTTTCGGGACCACCTTGTTTGGGCCTCCTCACCACTGAAATCTTGAGGGATTTCAGTGGTGAGGATGGTGGTTTGAGGTCCTAAGAAGGAGAGGGGTGACCCTCTCCCTTGTTGCCTTGTTTGTTGCCCTTTTTGGCCTTCCAAAGGGGTTCCTATTTGCATGCTTCCAAGCCTTGTTTCAAGCATTTTTCAGTGGGTTTTAGGACCCCCATAAGCCATTTCCGGAGTTGGTTTGGTCTTGTTGATTGTCCTTATTGCATGTGTAGAGTAACCCTCTTGTTGGCCTTTCAAAGGAACACCCCATCCTAGCATGTGTGGACCTTGTTTCCATGGATTTTTTGGGCTTATTTGACATACCATGTTACTGTTTTTACTTGGTTTAGACACACAATGCTTGCTTTGCATACTTGTCTTGTAACGCCATGAAACTGCCTTAACATGTATCTAGCACTTAGACCGCTATGCTTACTTATTTTGGCTTAGCTTTGTGAAGCTTTTATGCATGTTTTAGTGTGCTTAAGGTCTGTTTTTGGTCATTTGGGTCATCCATGCTTTGCTTTGTATAGCTACCATGCAATCTCCCTTGTAGGCCTTGAGTGTTGACCCCCCTAGCATGCTTTACTTGCTTTGTTTCAGTCGTTTGGAACCATTTATCATACCATTTCAGGCCTTATAGCATGCTTGTATGCTTGCATTTGATGCTCCTTTAATGCTTTAAGAGGTTGGTATCTTATGCTCCATGTTTGGCCCCTTTTGTATGCTTCCATGTATAGGCCATTTAGATGCCATCTAGGTGTGTCTTTGACCTTAATTTGGCATGATTTGGGACTGTTTTGATTCACTTTGATCATTTGCTTCGTGTGTCATATGATCATAGTTTAAGTCCTTGGGCTTGGATGCACGCTTTGCTTGCATTGGTAGGTTGATTTGGTATCATCTTCTACATGTTTTTCAAAGCTTATCATGTATGCTATGTGCCAATGTTTGCCCCTTTTAAGTGTGCTTGAAAGTTGCTTCTATTTGCTTAGGTATTCAACCATGTTTGCATGCATGTTTGTATGCTTAGGTACTTGGCTCATGACATTTTGTTGCATGTTTAATTGGTGTTGCATTTGGCATACATTTCTTGCTAAGTTTCCTAACATGTTACATGCCTTGCATGTGTGCATGGTTAAGATTACACTTTGCATGTTTGCTAACTTGTAAACTTGTCCTCATGTTCATGTTGCATACTTAGCCTCCATGCCTAGGTTGCATTGCATAGAGCATGCATGCTTTGCCTCTTGAATTGAGTATGATAGAGGTTGGGCTTTATGTGTTTAATTGGTTTGCATGTCATTTGAAATCAAAATTCACAACTTGGTTTCTTGGGCCATCACGCATTGAAATGCGCGATTGGTGGTCCGAGGGTCAAGCACCATCCTCCTTTGAGTCATAAACATGATAAGGAGTGTGGTTGGTGCATACATTTGCTTGAAATACATTGCCATGCCTTGTCTGCCCTCTGCTGCTGTCAAACAGATTTTAGCAGGAAGAATTGGCCGGCCGACAGTGTTTGGTGCCGACCGGAAAAACAGGTTTGGCCGAGAGCATAATGTTTAGCCGATGACCATTCTATATGGCCGGTGATGATCTCACTCGGCCGGTAGTGTCCCACAACACTCAGAGAAGCAACCTTGGAAGTTGTGAAATTTTCAGAGAAGCAGAACAGTCAAAGCAGAGGCAAACTTGTGCATGGCAGTGACTTTCCGAGTGGAGCCGAGCGCGCATTGCATTGGGCCCTCTTCCCGAGGCCGTTTACTGCTTTCATTCGATTAGTTAATTGTTAATTAATTAATCGGTCTGTAATAATTAATTAGCTTGTAGGTTAATTAATTTGTATTATTCTTTTGGTCCCTCCGAGCGAGGGTGAATTTGTAATAAGTGTGGGTGCGTGTGTGCATGTCTTCCAACCCCCACTTCTTTCTCCCTTTTACTTACCTGCTTTTGTTGGTTAGTATTAGGACATGTTTACTTTAGCATACCTTATGCTATGCATGCGTACATCATTCGTCAGTATTGTATGCACCAGGCTCGGCGCATCATACTAACTGCATAAGTATTTCAAATCTAACTTGAAATAATGCTACTTGTGCATTTTCACACGTCATTTATAGACTAGCGCGAGCCTACTCTAGTGACATTCCGCATGTGTACATTAGCCATCTTAACATGAACTAGGATCATGCATATGATTACTAACTAGTTTCTGTTTTGGCTTGGAGTACTCTGAAGTCCTTTTGCTTTAGCATACCGCATGGTGTGAGTGTGCCTATATTGCATGATTACATGAGGCTAGCTACTTATGTGATATAAACTGCTTGAATGCCTGTGGATGGAGGTTGAATACTAAATTGGGATAACGCATTAAAACTGTGAGTTTTTAAGCACTAGATAGTGGAAAACCATCTTTTCTAAAAAGCCACTCGAGGGTGGCAAAACTTGCATTTTAGCTACTTGCGAGTAGCAAACCATCTTCAAAACGAACATGCATGTTTGTTTCAATTTAGGCATTTGGTCTATACTTGTTTGCTGCGCGCATAACTAGTAATTCTAGGCTAATAAATGGAATAAGAACACATAACGTTTTCAAACTGGATATCATGGTTAGTAAGGTCGATCTTCGGATTGGGGCGAGAGGGGGGTGCTCATACTCTCCTTCCCAATCGTACCCAAGTTCCTGAGTCGAGGAAACTTTGGTGATGACGGACACGTGGCCTTTGGCACCGAGTCAGGGTTTCCTGAAATTCCCCTTAAAAAATATTTAGGTGGCGACTCTGTATCTGGAAAGCAAGTCCATGTGACTTTCCTTCTTCAAAATCTGTTTCTCAAAACGATTTGCCGATTTGGACTCTTTGTGTTCAGATTAGGGCGCCTGATAATCAATTGAGTCCGAACTGGTAGCGGGTCCCGGGGCCCTCGCGGACGTGGTTACAGGAGTGGGAATGTTGGGTGCACTTGGCGAGTTTGATTTGCTTCTGGGCGAATCTGTTGAGGCTGCGGCTTGTTTTCTGTTGTTGCGCAGCCTACACTTGTGACTAGAGTGTTGAGGCACAGAGAGGTGACCTTGAGTAGAACTCTCCTTTCAAGTGGGAAGGTAAAGTTAGTGAAGGTTGACGTAGGTGCATGAATCCTCCGATGTGAGATACTGAGCCGTTTGTTTGTGGACGGAGTCTTGCCGAGAGGAAGTACTCCGAGAGTTTCACCATTCACGCCTTGCGGTACATCCGGGAGGTACTAGATGTATCGTGATTTGGGTCGCCAGTTTTGGTGGCGGGGTATGAAGAGAGATGTGGCTGTTTTTCGTATCGAAGTGCCTTACATTGCCAGCAAGTGAAGGCCGAGCATTAGAGACCAGCGGGTTTGTTTGCAACCCTTGCCTATTGCCGAGTGAAAGTGGGAGCTTGTCACTATGGACTTTGTTGTGAGGTCTTCCGAGGACTCAGCGGGGTAGTGATGCCATTTGGGTGGTTGTAAGACTGGTTGACTAATCGGCGCACTTCATTCCTATGCGCGTGAGAGATTCGGTAGATCATCTTGCGACTTGTATATTCGGGACATAGTGAGAATTGCACCGGGTCCCAGTGACGATCGTCTCAGATAGAGATCCTGTTTTACTGCTAAGTTGTGGCAGAGTTTGCAGAGTGCCTTGGGCACTAAGTTGACCTTTAGTACAGTTTATCACCCTCAGACTGACGGGCAGTCCGAGCGTACTATTCAGATCCTTGAGGATATGCTTCGAGGTTTGTGTCCTTGCTTTAGTGGGACGTGGGAGAGGCACTTACCATCGGTGGAGTTTGCCTAACAACAAGCTTTCAGTCTAGTATTGGTATGGCACCGTTTGGAGCCTTGTTAACGGCCGACCGTGTAGGTCTCTAGTTTGTTGGGCCGAGGTGGGTGAATGACTTTGTTGGGTCCGGAGTTGGTTAGGGAGACGACGGAGAAAGTTGAGCTTATCCGTAGGAGGCTTGTTACAGCCCAGAGTCGGCAGGAATCTTATGCTGACCGTCGGAGGAGACCTTTGGTGTTTGAGGTAGGTGATCATGTCTTTTTGAAGATATCACCTAGGCGGGGTTTGATGAGGTTTGGGAAGAGTGGGAAGTTATCCGCTCGGTTCATTGGGCCTTTTGAGATCCTTGAGAGGATTGGTGAGGTTGCTTATCGTTTAGCGTTGCCGCCACAGTTGTCCGAAGTTCATGACGTGTTTCATGTGAGGCCTCGTTTGGGAACAGGCTAATTTAGTAACTTTTGGACTATTTGGCTAAAAAGGTAGATAAAAAAAACTTGTATGTTTGGGATGACTTTTTGGCTAATTACGAAAAGATGTGCAAAAAGTAAAGAGAAAAGAGAATCTTTGACTTTTTGGCATGAGTTGTTGGCTTTTTGGCTAATTTAGTAACTTTTTGACTAATTGGCTAAAAAAGTAAGTCCCCAAACGGGGTCTGAGTATGCTTCGGAAGTATGAGCCGGATCCATCGCATGTGTTAGATTGGACCGACTTAGTGGTAGATGAGGGTGCCTCATTCGAGGAGAGACCGGTTCGGGTCTTGGATAGGCGGGATCAAGTCCTGCGTGGCAAGACCATCCCTGTGGTAAAGGTTTTTTGGAAACATCACGGAGTGGAGGAAGCCACTTGGGAACGTGAGTTGGAAGTCCGCGAGAAATATCCGGATTTGTTTATTGATGAGTAATCTTGTATTTAGATTCTGAATTGTTGTTGGACTTAAGAGCTTCATATATGTCTTAAGTTGTAAAACATTGGTAATGTTTTGGTTTAATAAAAGTATGTTGTAGAACTTACCTCGATATGGAAGTTGATTATGATATTGCATATGTTGGCTATATTGTAGAATTGGAGTTGTATCATGTATATTGATTATGATATGAACTGTGAACCATGTATGTTGGAAATGGTTGGAAATGGAAGAAAATTGCATGTTAACAATGCACGTGTAATATATGTTGTGAAATGCCTCTTGAAAATAGATGGAATTGACTGGTAATGGATCGGGTTGTTTAATATTATGCTGTAATATTGTTGAGAATGGAGAAAACCTGTTTTTGAAAAACTTGTGTTTAATTTCGGGGATGAAATTCTTTAAGGGGGGAGGTTATAGTGATCCCGGTTGTCTCTTTACCGTTCTGTTGCGTTCCGGACTCGGTTCCGTGAAGTTGGTAGTGGTATCTATCTTGTTGTCGTCCTTTAATTCCACTTGATTGAGTTTTAGGATGTTTTGAACGGGATTGTTACAGGTTGGTTAGGCCTTGGTTTCAATTCCTTGTTGTTCAGCTTTTAGGCGATCCGCTCGAGCGGGTCTTCTTGCGCTCGAGCGGGGATTACATACCTCCAGTATTTCGTGTTCCTACAAAACTTCTGCAGATGTGATTTCTACGCTCGAGCGGGTTTCTTTACGCTCGAGCGGTGGCGCTCGAGCGGGTAGTACTTTCTGGGTGTAAGTTCTGAGAAGGGGAAATCTACGCTCGAGCGGACTGGTTTTCGCGCTCGAGCGGATGAGTGCTTTATTCTTGTGTCTTGGCGCTCAGAGCGGGCCTTATTACGCTCGGGCGTGTCCAGATTTTTGTTCTTGACGCTCGAGCGTTGTGTTTCCGCTCGAGCGGAATGTCGTATAACAGAGGCAGCTGGGCATTTTTGAATCACTTTCTACACTTCTCTCTCTCTTCTCTTACTTTCTAAAAAGATATTTGAGAGCCTCTCTCTCTAGAAACTCCCTTCTCTCTAGGGTTTGATCTAGTTAGAGTACTTTCCTTCCCTTTGCCTCTGTAAAGGTTGTGTTGATCGTCGAGGACTTCGTTTTGATCCGTGAATCTTGGAGTTTGGAGCATTTTAGTTTTCTACATCTTCTTCTCTTGGGCTCCGAATTTGAGTAGAGATTCCTACTCACTTTTTATGGTCTTTAACATAGATTTTTGGTGATTTTGATAAAGTGTTGAAGTTGGGAAATTTTGGGACTTAGGGTTTCAAAATGTCAAAGAGTTTATTATTTTGATTCTAAAATGAGTATTTTGGGTTTCAAAATAGCGGTATTGATGTTGGTTTTGATATATGGACCATTGCGTCAATATTGGAAAATGGGGGAGAAAGCCCTAATTCGTTGTGTAAATTAATTGGTATAATTAATTTGGGAAAAGTATTGATATTTGGAATTGAGTTGGAAATAATGAAATTGACTCATTTATTGGTAGATAGTGGAGTTGGATTTGTTAATCGCTCACTTTTGAAAACATTGATATTTTATCTGTTGGAGCTTTTATTATCTGTTTAGAAATAATTGTTTGGGCTACCGGTGGAGGGTAGCTTTGATTGTTGTAGACAATGCATGATGATTAGGCGAACTAAAACTAATCAATTGGTTATGTCATAAAGTATGACGGTTGGTAGATAACATTAACGTTATGTATTGGTTGATTGCGTATATGACCTATGTGATATACATTGTGTGTGTGGGGGAGGAGATAGGGATGTACTCCACGGTTTAGGGAAGATAGGGGATGGACCTCTAAACTGGATATTTGTTGGAGGAGATAGGGGATGGACTCCACTGATACAGCTCATATGCTTGTCAGATATTGTGTTGATACAGCTCATATGCTTGTCTATGGAAGTGTTGATACAGCTCATATGCTTATCTTTGGAAGTGTTGAATAAGCTAGTATGCTTATCTGTTGAAATGTGGACACAGCTTGTATGCTTATCTGTTGAAATGTTGATACAACTAATGTGTTTATCCATTGAGAAATGGAAATGTTTAATATGAGTTACTGTCTCATAGAAATGATTGGCCAGGTTCTGAGCCATTGATATAAATTGTGAAACTGTTAAGAAATGGAAAGTGGAATGAAACATAGTCGCAGTGATTATAAAAATAGAGATGGGTTACAAATTGATTTATGAAATTGAACATTTATCAATTGCTAATGTCTTAGTTATTGCTCATACTGTGTTTAGCATATCTCTACTGGCGTTGGCTCACCCTATATGGGACATTATTTTTCAGGTACAGGTAGCACGCCGCCTCCAAGGACATTGCTTGGGTGACGATGAGGAGTTGAAGACTCTTTTTGGTTGTTTTACTTGTATTACATGTAGCAAGCCAAGGGCTTATTTTGTATAGAGTTAGTACTCTTCTTTGTAACCAAGTGTTGACTTGGAAAGCTGTAAGCCTATAAGGCATTTCTTATTCGTTGTACTCTCTTTTATAGGCATTATGCTTTGTCGTTAACATGTAACACTGTTGTAAGAACACTCTGATGAATAGAAATGGTTAATTTCTTTGTATACGGCATGTCTAGTGATGGATTTATGTATTTAATTTTGGACGTTACAGTTATGAAGTATATGTCCTGTCCAGTGAGTGGCCCAAGCGGGCGAGCGGATGGCCTAAATTTGGACGTCTAGATTTTTTTTTTAAAAAAAAATCTATGTAGAAGTCTACTCTAAAATTGAATAAAAGTCTAATATAAATTGTCACATAACACATTTTATAATTGCAAAAATAATATTTTGTCATAAACAGTGAGATAGAAGATTCCATCACTACTTGTAATATTTTTTTTTTGATTTTGGTGCTTAATTGCCTTTATGAAACGAATAATTACAATATTCATATATGGTCTTAAACCAAAAAATAAACAACAGTATAGTTGAAGTTATAGAATTTAACTAGTTAAGTTGAGCAGAGTCTTCTAAGCAAAACAATAAAAATTGTTCAGATTTTTGTTGCTAATGTGATGGAGCAGTGAGAGAGATGAAATCCATTCAATATTAGTTTTTTTCTTCATTAGCCATTATGATGTTTGTGGCGAAAACTTGAACACAATTTCAAACTAGTTGCTCTGTATTTCCATCAACAATCTTTCATTCTAAGAACAACTAATCGTTCTATGCCTCTTGCTCCGTATATATAGAGTATTGGTAAACCAAAGAAAACACAAATGAGAAATTTTAAGAGAAACAAAAAGAAAAAAAGAAGAAGAAGATGAATCTGCTTAGCTACCCGTGCTTACCACTTCAAAGAAAACTAAATGTGATAGTGACAACTTGAAAGGATTTTAAGTTTCAAGAAGAATTGGAGTTTAGGGCTAAGAAATTTATAACTTTGATAAATAATTAAGGTTTCTGAAAGTTTTTTTTTTTTTTTTTTTTTTTCAAACGATAGATTTATTCAAAGTAGAGGTACATAACACGAGACCTATCTTTCATGAGACATGGCGCAACACACAGAACAATGGATATTATTGAAGAAACCTCATCTCCATCAGTGCCAAACCTTGCCAAAGAGTGAGCCACACTATTACAAGTGCGCTGTGTTGGATTAATTCATTTAAAATTCTTTAGTTGTGGTGTTTCGGGTCTTAAAACTTGTGATGATTGTCTTCAGTTGGTGGTCTTAGTCGTTTTCCTAAAGACAATATTTGCACCCACCAAAAGGTGTGCAGAGGGTCACAAACAAATTCGCCTTCAGGATACAATGAAGCCTAATCTAAAGATCAAGTTGTAAGAACCCACACTTTATGTCCTCATCATGTTCATGAGCATCGGTATGATTATGACTTGTTTAGCTTGCATGGTATGTTGTGATTTGTTTCGCTTGAGCTAATGCGATCCGTGTCTTGATTTGGAAGCCTTGTGATTTGTCTAAGTGTAGTATGCTTGTCTTGTTCTTCCTTGATGTGAAACTTAGGTTACGCCTTGCCTGAGTTATACTAGCCGATGTTATTCCAAGCCGAGGTCATCCTTAGTCTAGTATTAGTATCTTGAAACCCCTTGTCGACCTCCGTCCTTGCCTTGACCACATTAGCCGAGATGTTACCTTGCCACCCAAGTGATCTCGTCCTGAAGCGGTATGACCTAGGCCGAGGTGTGGCGCATCTAGGCCAAGATGTGGCACAGCTTAGTCAAGTGTTGTCCCTCCTAGCCGAGGTCATTGTCATCTAGTTGCGAAGTCTTTTTGTTAGCCGATGTCACTCCTTGCCGGAGTGCCACTCCGTGTAGCTTGTTAAGTATGCCTGTTGTTAGCCGATGTCATAGCCTGTCAGAGAGCCCATGCCCTTTGCTTGTTGAACACCCTTCCACCATGCTTGTCTGGCCTGTCAGCCACCTTTTCAGAATGAACCCAACCAATCGCCGCCACGTGTCTCAGCAAAGGGTTAACCCCAGAACCGGTATAAAAAACTATCATTGGTGTCATAACCATGTCTTGTAGAGAGGAAGCTCTAGGGAAGAAGAGTTTTAGAGTGAGAAGTAGATCTTCAAGCTTGATTTCTAGAGATCCAACCGTTAGATCCGCATTCTAAGGTTAGATTCTTGATCTACTCGTCATGTTCTTTATGTTTATGTTATTGCATTGCATGATTGAAAATGATTTGTAAGCCATGCATCGTTTTGAAGCTCGATTTAGAAAGAGAAAATGACATTCATGTGTTCTTCAAGAAAGTTTGTTTTGATCCGAAAGCTTTATGCCTAGATTACGTTTTGTGTTTGTTCTTGCATGATTCCAAGTATGGGTACCCAGGTCCATGTTTTCAAACTCATAGCACGAAAACCTCAGATTTGTGATGACAGATTATGATCAAACATTCGTATTTTTCATGTTTTCACACCCATGTTCTTCATGTTCATCAGCAGAGGGGAACCCAGAGTTTCCCGACCTCTTTTCCTTGCATGTGGCCCTCGGGAACACCTCGGCGAAGAGGTGTGGAACCTCGGCCTAGACCTGGTTGGTGCCCAGCATGTTTTCCGAAAAATTTGTGTACAAGAGAGACTGTGTTGAAAGCGCATTCAATAGGCTTTGCCATGTGTTGTAGGACTTGGGCTTGTCTCGACCCCGACGTGTGAAGAAACGATGTG